>JAODJW010000081.1:25242889-25255939 GCA_026777045.1 Hyperopisus bebe
CCGTAGAAACCGCAGGTCCTCCTTGGTGATGTCGTTGAGGACGTCATTCAGAGTGTAATCCTCCATCACAAACTGCAGCAGAGAGAGATGACAGGAGCAGAGCTCAGACTGCCTGCCCTCAGGACAGACGTAGAACACCCAGAGGGAGGGGTGCAGGTCTCAGTCCTAACAAGCAGCTCTCTGCTTTTCCTGACATATAAACCCTTTTCTACTGCTCTAGACAGTCACGCACCAGTGTTGCTGGATTAGTATATAGCTCATGGATAGCACAGGCCTGACCTTCTGACTGTAGATCCAGTGCACTAATCACTTTGCCCCCAGCTGGCCCAAGGTGCAAGGAGTGCTCCAGGTCCTCAAGGCGGCTTCCCACGCTGCCCCATTCCCAGACCGCTCTAGCGTACTTGCGTGTCTGCATCTACAACCAGCTCCTTCAGCCAATCAGTCATCTCCTTGTCAGGCTTCACATCAGCTGGGATGTGAATAACGGAGGGCAGGTGGATGTCTGTGGGAGGTTCAGGCTACATGTGTGTCTTGTCATATTCCAGCCTCTTGCTACTTGTGTGTGTGTTTACAGATAGGCTGGTTCATGACTCGCATCAGCTCCAGGTCATGCGCCCTCTGCTGGAGATTCTGCCTCAGCAGAATCCTTCTACACCCTGTCCTCTAGCAGCCTGCATGACGGGACTGAGCCATCCCACAATCCCACTCACACCATAGACATGTTGCAGATTTCATCGCTGGCAGCTTCTATGTGGAGAACAATCCTAATAAAACACAATCTTTGAATGCTAGGAAGTTTGATCAAGTTACATTTGTAGACATTACAGCTTTATACTTTATTCATGATTCTCATAGTAGAGATCCAAGATGTCAGCATATCACCTGGACTAATGCAGTGTTCCTTTTTAAGCTGGAAGTCGTAATTTCTGAGTTCCTAATAGGAAATTTCGACTGGAAAGCCTCCTGTAGTCAGAATTCCTAATCAGAAATTCACATAAGCCTCTACAACCCTGACCACAGTATGCCTGCTTCACGCACTTAACAGTGAAAAGATAATATATGATTATAATTTAATCAGATTATTATAATCTGTGGACATGTTGCTAAGGTATTTGTATGTGCAAAATATGTTGCATTGTTATCAACTGGTATTGTTAACAATGGCTAACAATGAACCTGGCTGAAATTGGCATTACTAATGGCTAACCAGGCTAGTCATACTTGGCCGTGGTTAACTCAGGTGTGACATCAACCCCACCTCCGACTTATGAGCTAAATGGAACGCAGCATAAAAGCAGGTTCAGTTGAACCCCCTGTCCTCACGGTCTCATGGTCCTAAACTCCTCAGTGTTCCAGTTTGTTATGCTGCTTCAAACGAGCTGCTTTCAGGCAGATCAGCAGCACCTGCTGGTCACTGTACACAGTGACCAAGGAGCCCAGAGGCACAGCGATTGGCTGAGGTCTCATTGTAAAGCATGTATGAGAGACGAAGGAGTATTCAGACCTCAAGTTCACAGGACCACCAGAAACAAGATCACTGGACTGATCTGTGACACGTCCAAACCCAGCACACAGCAGCTCTGGCTGGTTCTGCTGCTGGGACTCGTGGGACAGCACAGAGCTCAGGGCGCTGATGCCCTACATGAGACCCAGATCCTCTGGCACTATGCTCCTCCACATTCACCTCATTGGTGTCCTTGTCCACTCCCTCGCTTCCCGACACAGGACAAAAATGCATCTGCAGCTCTGTACTGAGCAGGGGTGGAGCCCAGAATTAGGGGTCCGAGGGAATGCTACCCTTGGGAGATTTTTTTCTCCATTTAAGGCAGCTATATCCACTATATGCAAAAGCCATTTGAGATAATACAAAGCCTACAAATCTGAACACCATTTGGGAAAACATGAAGAAAAAAATCCTCTAGAGATATAATTTGTATATAATTGTTCAACTGTCTTCATCATTCTGAAATCCAAACATAACAAATGTTGAGGATGACTGATTTTCACTCCTGTCACACAAAAAAGAGGCAAAAACTGTGTGATTTTACCACTTTCAAGGCTACATATAGGCAGGGCAGGAATTCAGGGTAAAATGTATTACTCATCTTGAAATCAATTTTGTTATGCTGTTATGCTGCTACATGTTTAGTTTCTAAGGATATATTATTATATATTTCATTATAATTTTGGAAATAAAAGATTAACAAAAAAAAAAGAGAATTACTCCAGGCCTACAACAAACACTAAAGTTAAACAAATTTATTGGGATATAAAGACTTGAACTGTGACTTCATTTATCAAAATTTCCCCAGAACGAAGACAAAATGGGCCGGTCTCGAGCTTAAATCGCTGAAAATGTGTCCCACTCTGCACCTGAGCACCTGAGATCCCTATTATACAAGAGAGATGAACAATACAAATTTAGCCCTGATCTCGTATAAATATACATACAGAAAGACTGATGATGACTGATAAACATAATTTACTAATATTAATCTTACTAATAAGTTCCATAGCTCATCACATCCATAGCAGTAAAATATTCTGAAAAAGCTTCACACCTGTGAAATGTTTTTCACTGTTGCACAAAAGTCCAGCATTTTCTGCTGCTTGAACAGGTCAGTACACCTCAACAAGATGGCAGCGGCAAAGGCATCTCTCTAGTAATTGTAATTCCATCTATTGTCTGTAACCACTTTGTCCTTTTCATGGTCACATGGGGTCTGGAGCCTATCCTGGAGGCTATGGGCACAAGGTAGGGAACAACCCAGGACAGAAGGGGGGGCAACCCATCACAGGGCACACTCACACACTGGTCACACCTATGGGCAATCTGGTAACTCCAATTCACCATGATCAGACAGTATTGGGGACTGGGTAGGGCTTGTTTGTTGAGAACTTTTATATCAGTCCCATACTGTTTAGGGACCTCCTCCCTATGAAGATCTGGGCCTGTGGGACCATCCAGCCAAAGAGGATTGTCTTTCCACAGACAGTTGGGAATAGCTTACCTCAGAATGATCCTAGAAGCAGAGTGCGATGGATCAGGAGTGATGACCTGCTGGTAGTGAAGTGGAAAGACACACAAGAGGTTGTGATATGCTTCACTACTGACCAGGCGCATGGAGGAGACACTGTCCAGCAGAGGGTGAGAGGGACGGTGTCTCATAGGTTCATGACTGAGTCATATCACTGGGTCACTGAGAAAAAAGCCTTAATTTTTCCAACAAATATTCCTATAGAATATATAAAGGGTTAAAAAAAAAATAAAAGTTGCTGTGGCCAGTGTGTTTAAGGTAGTATTACACTTTTCACCTGGTTTGGGGTCACTGGTTCCCATGGTATGGAAGTTATTGAAAGAAATTCAGTATTTTATAGGTGAGAGCAAGCTGGTTGTGAAGGGCAGCCACCTGCTGCAGCACCCAAGGAGCTGGGAGTTAAGGGCCTTGCTCAAGGACCCCAAGATGTATTAATGGTGGACTTAACCCAGTGCCCTCCTGATCACAGGCATAGAGGCTTAGCCCACAGCACCACACACTGCCCCCCTAAGCAAATATACATATATACAGCGCCCTTCACAATTATTGGCACCACTTGTAAAAATTTGTAGAAATGGGCCAGAAAAAATCCATTATTTCACTGAAATAAATTTATTCAAAGAAAAACAAATCATTCATCAAGAAATAATTATTTAACAAAAACACATGTACCACACTGGTTGGCACCCAAGCATTTAACACTTTGTATTGCCTCCCTTTGCAGGATAAGAGCACTGCATCTTCTCCTATAACATTTTATAGGATTGGACATACAAAGCAGTGCATCAGAGTCCATTCCTCTTTGCAGAATCTTTTAGATCATCCAGGGTCCTAAGCCCTCTCTTGTACACTCTCCTCTTCAGCTCAGCCCACAGGTTTTTAATGGGGTTCAGGTCAGGGGACTGAGACGGCCATGGCAGAAGCTTGATTCTGTGGTCAGCTAATCATTTTTGTGTTGATTTGGACATGTGCTTAGGATCACTGTCCGGCTGGAAGATCCAATGACGGCCCAGTTTTAGTTTCCTGGCAGGTAGCTAAATTTTTATTTTAAATGACCTGATATTTCATGGAGTCCATAATGCCATGTACCCTAACGGGGTTTCCAGCCCCACAACATCACAGAACCTCCAACATAGCTCCATTTCTGTTTCATCAGACCATAGAATATGATTCAAGTTGTAGTAGCGTTTCAAATTCCAGGCGCTTATGTTTGTGGTTACCTGACAGAAAAGGCATCTTTCTGGCATACCTTCCAAATAATGTTAGCATAAGGGGGCATCGGATAGTGGATTTGGAGACATGGTAACCCCGAGATTGTCCTTGGTCTTGTAATTCAGCAACAGTCATCCTAGGGGATTTCTTTTTGCCTCTGTTATGATCCTCCTCACTGTATGTGGGGGAAAAATAAACTTGGGTCCTCTTCCAGGCAGGTTTGTAACAGTTCCAGTTGTTGTCCACTTTTTATTATTGCCCTAACAGTAGAAATGGGCATTTTAAGGCGAGTAGTTATTTTAATACCCATCCCCTGACTTATAAAGGTCAACACTCTTCTCCCTTATTTGGTCTGTATGTTCTCTTATCTTTCCCATGTTGATGGATGACTAAGGGAATTTGGGCTCTGTGTCACCTCATGTTCGTATCCCTGTTAACCAGGAAGTCATGGATTACAGCTTTAAGGTTGCTATTCACTCCATTCAACTCAAAGATGCACAATTTACAGGAGAAACATGCTTTAGTTACATTGTGTTGTGTGCACTGTAATTTCCAGAGGTGCCAATAACTGTGGCACAAGTGTTTTTGTTAAAGATAATCATTTTTTCATGACGGATTTATTTAGGGTTGGGTTTTTCCTAATTTTTTCAGTATGAGATGAAGGTACTTCACCAAAAGGTGGATTTTTTTCTAACCCTTTTTGCAAATCTTTACAAGTGGTGCCGATTATTGTGGAGTGTGCTGTATATATACATAAAATAGATCAGTTCCCTATGTTTTTTTTTTATTTAAATATATACTTGAATATATTCCATTCCTGAAGTTGGGCTAAAGTCATGTCTGGAGACAGGTGTGGAGGTCATGTGATTTCAGGCTCCACAACCGAGGAACTCCATCCACTATCTATCTCTGGTCATACCACCAGGCAGGAGGAGATCTCCACAACAGAAGAAGGATTATTACCAGTACAAGGAAGTCACTCTTGATGATGACTGCAGCCTCACAGAGGATGATGAGGGTTTGGAGGCCACTGTGAAGGTGACCCGGGAGCATGCTGAAGGCACAGGGTCAGTGGACCACAGAATTTTTGAAGACGCTCATAAGTTGTCCCACATCCCGGAAACGGTTGATGACTTCCTACAAAATTTCTTAATAAAGACGTGGGTGCACGGAATGCTGCAGAGCTCTCAGAGTGGCATGGCAGGGTGAGCTCAGAGCAGAGCTGATGGAAATCTAGCAAAGGCTGCATTCAAGTAGAGCCACACGCATTGCAGTGAACACAAAACACAATTTAATTGTTCTTTTCCCAAGACAAATCAAGGAAAAGTGCCATGGCAAGACATGGAAATAAGTAGACCCTCACCATGGGCAACTCCAGAGTGGAACAGAGCCCAGCCCCTCTCCAGGAGTTTGGTTGCAGAGCCCATGCTGTGCATTGAGGTGAGCCTGAGTGTATCTAGTCAGCATCTCTCTACCTCCTGCACCAGCTCAGGCTCCTTTCCCACCAGAGAGGTTACATTCCATGTTCCTAAAGCCAGATTTGGTAGCCAACAATCGGTCTGCCAAGGCCTCTGCTTTCGACTGGCACCCGATCTACATCGCACCCGATCCCCATGGCCCCCCTGCAAGGTGCGCACCCATGTTACCCTTTCAGGTTATGCCCAGCTGGGCCCCCATAAAGGACTTGTGATTTTTGTTAAAACAACATTAGAATGTGTTTGAGACTATTTGTTCATATCCTTGTGTTTAGAATAAATTGAAACATGATGTCTCTGTGTCTGAAACATCTTTAAACTCTTTAAAAAGCACATAATTGGGTATTAAAATGATAGATGTCTGAATATATCAAACTGTTATCACAACTGTCAAGTGTATCATCTTATTACTTTCACATGTACAGTTCTTGGATAACATATAGACAAGCCTGAAAGGTTGTTGGTGACAATTTAAGGTCAAAACTTCAAACTGATTCACCTGGTCTTTTTAGCAGAATGCATCATACTGCTCTGGTTATAGAGGTCATGCTAAAGTGCTTCAGATAGCCTGCAGGTGGAGGTGCCCTGAAGGTGTCAGAAAATCAAAACATCAAATCCCGTCCCATCATCACAAGGGCGGAGTTGGCAGCTGGGTCGCCATGCACATCAAAGTTGGACGTCCAGTAATAATGTCTCCGAAGGCCGTGAAAAACCTCCGCCAGGCACCGCTGGCCGTCCACCTGATACGGGGACACGTCTGTGGCCTCCCGGAGCAAACGGCCGCTCTGGAGGAGGCTGGAGACAGCCTGGGGTGGAGTGGGGTGTTTGTGCGTGAGTGTTAGTACATTAGTAAAATGTAACAAGCTATCCTGAGTTGGTGATTTGTGCGGGGTCTTGCATTGAGCTATAGTTCCTCAAATCCTCCAGCCAAACCACCCCAAAGCGCTGCTGCTCCCTTACCGCACACACGGGCTCCTCCAGCTTGTTGCCCCAGATGTAGATGTGAGACAGGGAGGGGTTGAGCTGCATAGCCTCAGTGAGGAGCAGCAGGCCCCGGGAAGCAATGCCATTGCTGGTGACTGACAGTCTGTGGGTCGGTTGGGGGGGCAGACAGGAAATAGCAGCATTAGGCCCAAATTCAGTGTGTTAACTTTAGCCCCCCCCCCTCCCCATTCAGGCATGCTGTGCTAACTGCTGCTCCCTATACGATTGAAATCTACATACTCAGTTGATCTGAACCCTGAACTTCCCATTTAAAGAGCCAGCGCCATTCCCAATGCACCACTCTGCACCACGGGGCTTGAGTTTGACAACCTCTCTCATATCCTTTTTCTAAATGAAATTAAATAAAATCCGTTTTTTGCTATTTGCACAAGTACAGGTATACCGAAACCCTTCTCTTCGCTCACTCCATCTAGCTCGTCA
Organism: Hyperopisus bebe; assembly: GCA_026777045.1. Taxonomy (NCBI): domain Eukaryota; kingdom Metazoa; phylum Chordata; class Actinopteri; order Osteoglossiformes; family Mormyridae; genus Hyperopisus; species Hyperopisus bebe. The sequence goes on from JAODJW010000081.1 coordinate 25,250,040, forward strand.
TGGCTTAGGCGTCACAGCGCAGTGTCAGCCAGTGTGCAGTGCCCCTGCAGCTCAGGGGCCCATGGACATGACTGTTCTGCCGATTTTTGAACCAGCGTGCTTCAGGCCCTGAGACTTAGCCCACTGAGCCACTCACTGCCCCTTGGGGGGGTTAACTGGCTGCTTAAAATGGCTGGCGCTAAACGTCCTTGTCTGTTGAACTGAATAGGTGTCTTATTTGGTTCTTGCTCTGTTTGAAAGATGTATGCATATTTCTGGATCCAATACTGCTTATGGGGCGTGAAACAGCAAGGTTACACCTCTGTTTATGGCAGTGATGTCTGAGAGGTCACCTGACAGTCTGTCTCCCCCGAGCTCCGCCCCCCAGCAAACACTCACGCTCGCAGGCTGCAGTTGTGCCGTGCGATGGCCTTGCTCAGGTGCCCTGCCCCGTCATCCTCTATCCGGTTCGAGGACAAATCGAGGATCTCCAGGGTCCTGTTGTGCCTCAATATCTCTGCCAGGCACTTTGCCCCATCACGTGTGATGCGGTTACTATGGAAAAATGGATGCAAAGCAACATATGACACCGAAAAGTTTTGGCTGTGGCTGCATGCTTGCTGAGCCTACCTACCAGCGGAGGTCCAGGTAACGGAGGACTGAATTGCCCCTCAGAGCTTCGCACAGCCTCTCCACGCCGGAGTCCGTCATGCCATGCTGGCCCAAGTGCAACTCCTGTAGGTACTGGTTCACTTGGAGCATGCGTGCAAGGTGCACCATTGTTTCCTCCTGGACACGGCAGGAGGACCATGTGCCATGACATATAACACCAGCAGGGGGCGCAGTGACTCGAGTGCCTTTGGCTTCCTCACTCACCTGGTGGCTGAACAGCAGCGGGCGGCTGAGGTCCATGGCCTGGATGCTCTTGTTGGTACTCAGGGCGATAGTGAAGCCGATCAGACTCTGCATATCCTGAAAGACAGAGACAGCAGCCATTCCATGATGCATTTTCTCAGACGCCTACAGTCCTGGATGACGCGTTCATGCACTGGTGGCGGCTCCACGTCACCAGATCACAGTCTGACACGTCCAGGGCCTGCAGCGTCGAGTTGACCTGCAACATGGCAGCGAAGCGCATCGATCCCCTGCTCGCTATCTTGTTCCCTGCCATCCTCAGTGACCGCAGAGTACTGTTCTCCTTTCGCGATAAACATGAGAGAGGAAAGAGAAGAATGTAAAAATCGGTAACCAGAGAGACTCCATTACCAGGAGTTACTAACGAGCAACTTAGTGGGAGCGAGGGAGTTAGTAACTCCACAAAAACAGCTTCACTTACATGTAGAGACTTTGCCAGCAGCTCTGCGCCTTCAGCCTCGATGTCGTTGCACATGAGATCGAGATGCTCGATGGCTACATTGTGCTGTAAAATACATGTTCTTTGCATCCGGTTCTTGCTTCGTATTTTTAAAAATGCTCCTCTGCACCTGAGCGACACTTTAGGCAACACCTAAAACATTTAACTTTATATAATTCATTTGCACCACGATCTCCAGGTAGGACAAACAGTCACGCCCCCTTGACACACCTCTTAACACCCCCATCCCTGACACGCCCTTTGACAGCCACACCCATATCCATGCCCCTTCACACATTCAGTGATTACCTGCAGGAGGTCTGCCAGGTGCTTGGCTCCTTCATCTGTGACTCTGTTGTACCGCAAGTCCAGGCCTAAGAAGAGTCAGACAAGGGGGTAAATCCAAGATGCAAACACTGTCCCAGGAATAAATTAGAAATAACTAGGAGCCTGTACCACAAAGCCAGACAACTTGTCGGATTTAACGTAGTCTGGGTAGATGTAAGTGAACCAAGATAAAGTCATTTAATGTAGGGTCTTAAATCCAGCAAGTTATCCTGCTAAACAGGAAATCCTGCTGCAGGGTACAGGCCCCAAACAAGTCTGGAAAAAATTAAGAGACCACAACACAATTTTTTGTCTCACTCATTTCTCAATTTATGGGAGTCCGTCTGTGAATAATTATGTATATAAACTGCAGCTTTGGTTTCTCATTAATGAAGGGCTTCTTCGTTGCTTTATTGTACTTCAGTCCTGCTTCTAGGAGCCTGATAGATACTGTCCTAGCCGTGCACTTCACACCTGCACTTACATTTCCACATTCCTTTTGAAGGTCACTTGATGTCATCCCCCGATTCATGAGAAACTGTTGGATAAGTTAACGGTCATCCTTGACATTAGAAAGTCGTTTCCACCCTTTACCTGGCTGGTTCCCACTGTCTTCTACTTCATCTTATTCTTGTTTACTGTTGTCTTAGAAATTGAGAACCTGGACGCAACCTGCTGCTCAGCGTAACTTTCTGTCAGCAGAGCCAGGATAAAACCAGGATTTAACAATGCAGAGATTTTATTATTATTATTTTATTATTAAGAGTGGCCTCAATTATTTTCCAGAGCTATATTTTCAGAGCAGTAGCTTGCTAGACGAAACTGTGCGCTAACTTTAACTTAATTGATTCCAGGGGCAACCGCCCAAAAAATTACTTGAAATTGTCGCGACATACAGTTTTAATCGCCGCGCATGTTTTGCACAATCCCGATAACCACTAATTTATCAAATCCCGTTAAAGATCGGACAGTACCACCTTCGCTCACCTGCCAGAGTCACGTCTTGGCGCAGGGTGACGCTCAAAGCAAGCACGTCGCGGTCCGTGAGCCGCCCGCCGCCGCCCGGCAGCCTGATCCCGCTGCTCCTGTGCCCGGGCGACACGGAGGACATGAGAAACGGAAAAGTGACGGGGAGCAGCGTCAGCGAAGTGCGAAACGTCCCCTTACCGTGCCCGTCCGCTCTCATGCAGAACCCGCAGCACGTCCAGGCTGGTGGGCAGCTGGAGATCAGCGCAGACGGCTGAGTAACGCTGGGGAAGGCTCACCATCGTCCCAGAGCCGCTCAGGCGCCCAAAGATCACTGCGGCTTATTCCACGGTGTTTAAAACTTACTTTAAACTAAGTAATTTCTGTACATTCCTGTTCCTGAGATACAGTCGCATTCTTTGCAAACGACAGGCTTTCTGTTATATGGTTATTCCATCAGAAATGAAGCTAATCACTGTGGTCAGTGCGTCTGAGTTTCTGTGGTAACGGCGCATGCGCACTGGATAGACGCACACAGCAATTATGGGTACATTGGATTAAAATGTTCAAGATCGTTACAGACCATTTAAAAACGTCCACAACTCTCGCATAGGAAAGCAGTCTTTGGTTAATAAAACAACTGATTTTATTTCAATCACTCTTTGAAAATAGGTACAGATAAACAACAAATTAATGTAACGCAAATACGAGCAAGGTAAACAGTATATAACCACAACGGGCGCAGAACAGCCAGTTCCCTAAATATAAAGACACGATTGCATAAACCCGCACGAAAGACAGTGACCCCATTCGAGCGGCCAACTAGGCTTTAAGTCACTTCATTACTTGGTTAAAAAAAATACGTTAAGAGAACGCAAAATGTAGTGCATGTACATTCTAATTTGTCAAAAATATACCTTTATACGCACACGAGTGTCAGTTCTTGCACCTTCGTCAGTAGATGCATGCAGTTAAATGTTTCGCAGGTCGATTCATTGATTTTTATGGCTTACGTTCAGCAATTACCAAGATAATCTAATCACTGAAAGCCGACACTATATTAAATAAAAATCAGGATGAAAACAGTCACCTGGTTTACAAATGACAAAATAAACATTCCATGGCATAGCTTCTTATTCGCTACAAATTGTTTTTTTTTTTGTTGAGACTGACAAAATCCCATAGTTTGAACAAAGCGTTCCAAAGCGCATTTCCATTTCGCGTGCGGCAAACGTCAGTCCTTACCGCTGACGGGGCCGTGGGGATCCTGAGAAGTTTACACTGATACCGCGGTACCTTTCCTCACGACTATAACGTGAGTTACGCCGCGTCTCGACTCCTTTTAAAAAATAAATACGTACAATCAGTTTTCAGTAGCCTGTTCGAAGGTTTGACAGCATGTCCCTCAGGGGAATCCATACACAGGGCCTCCCCCTGTAATAATTCTATCTAGGGTAATCACCTGAGCCTTTTCTAGCTGTCCCAGTCTAATACGGAATGGCAAATAATCTTCAACAGAAAGCTAAAGATTCAGGGCAGATCATGCTGCTGTGCCCTTTAGAAATGTCACCAAGCCAGAATAACTGCCATAAGCATAAGGCTGCATGTGCACCACTTGGGGTAATGTGAAAAACTATATGTATATATATATAAAAAAAAAAGAAACAAAAAAAAAATGCTTCCATATGCATGGAACCATGAGTCCAGAGTGATGGTCTGCTCAGGAAGGACGTGGTAAAGCTGGGAATCTCAGTTGAGAGTCTGGATGAAAATGAGCTGCGTTTCCGTCGGGACGACAGGCTCCGTCAGCACTGCCGCCGTCTCCGCTGGGGCGTCCGCAGCCTCTGGGGGGGCCCGGGCAATTAGGGATTGGTGGTCTATTGGGATGTTGAGAGGGAAGGGGATCTGTTTGGAGTCCTGGGCCACCTCGTCTGCGGAGGGAAGATAAGGGGCATCAAAACAATGCAGGGGAGAAAAGGATGAGGAGAAGGGCAAGTCACAAGGGTGGGAAGCAGTGCCACCCAGAGGAGTTAGGGGCTCACCTTTGTGGAGCTTGGCGATGTGTTTGCGGAGGTACTTCACGTCCGTGTAGGAGTTCCCGCAGAACTCACAGTCGGCACGTCGGGCACCTTAAAGCCCAGAGAAAAGTCAGCAGACAAGCAGCTGCTCTGAGCTCCACTGGGCTCTGTACCGATCAACAGGAACTGAGAGGTAGGAACTACAGTCAGCCTGAAAGGGCTATGGAGCCAACAGGGAGCCACAGAATCACACTCATGCACGCTCACCCGTGTGGGACCGGAAGTGCTTGTTGAGTTCCCCAGAGGTCATGAAGGTCTTCCCACACACAAGACAGAGGTAGGGAGTCTCGCCTGTCAGGGGGCATGTACAAACAGACACTGCTGTCGGTGTTAGAGCAAAGAGAAAAACACACACAGAAATACATACCCAGACAGTCGCGCGCACACACACACGCACGCACACACACACAAATGATTCCAAATCTAATACATGTGGTGCAATACACCTAAACTGTAAATATTTTCAGTACAACCCTTTACTGCATTGTGATACTATTAGATATAGATCAAATTAGTTTAAGATCAGACAGTTTATTAATAACAAATTATACATTAAAAATACTTATCACCAAAATGTATCACATACATAATATAATTAATTTTTCAATAAATATAATCCCCCTAATAACACCCTCCCTTACCTGTAACAGCCCCACCCCCTTAACCACATGTATACTAACCCCATCCCCCGTACCCGTGTGCTTCCTGGCGTGCGTGATCAGCGAGCTGGACACGGCAAAGGCCTTTCCGCAGGTGTCACACACATAGGGTTTCTCGCCCGTGTGGCGCCGCATGTGGTACGTCAGCGTGCTGGCCTGTGCAAAGTGCTTCCCGCAGCAGTTGCACTCATATGGCTTTTCCCCGCTGTGTTTCCTGCCAACAGGGCGGCAGCAAAAAGACACTGGCACAGTTACTAAGCGGCCCAACAAGAGGAGCAGAATAAGCACTTTGGGAGCGGGCGATGGACTCCTATGGGGTGACGGGCTGGGAATCCCTGAGCTCACCGGCTGTGTATCTTGAAGTTGCTGGAGGTGGCAAACTGCAGCCCGCACACCTCACACTTGTAGGGCTTCTCCTCGCCATGGTGCATGCGGCAGTGGAAGACCAGCTGGCATTTCTGGGCGAAGCTCTTGCCGCACAGTGTGCACTCGTACGGCTTCTCTCCTGCCGATCCGGAGGGGGGGGGGGGGCCCATT
>JAODJW010000081.1:25258364-25269715 GCA_026777045.1 Hyperopisus bebe
AAGTGTGGATTTTGTCCCAAAGACAATTAGTTCAGTCTTATCGCTATTGAGTTTTAAGAAATTTTGGCTCATCCATATTTGACTTCTGATAGGCAGGTTTCTACAGTATACGTGCAAGTGGAAGGGTGTGTATGGTGCTGGAGCTAACATACATGTAGATTTGAATGTCGTCGGCATAAAGATGAAAATTTAGATTAAAACAGCGAATGATCTGACCTAAAGGTTGAATGTAAATGATGAAGAGCAGTGGCCCCAAGCAAGTAGTTCTTGCTTGTTCATTGGCACCGGAAAAGGTGGTTCTAGTATTATTAGGAGGGTAATAAGCGTTACCTGCAAGATCACTATTTTTCTTTTTGTTGCAATTGTTTTCATTATTACTTAATTTAACTTGACACATCACATCTTTAAATTCTCATCCTTGCATTAGAATTATACAGACCAGTGAATACTGATGGCATCTCATGCTGCGTCATATGTTTTAAAATTACTACACACTGAATATTGAACTGAAGCTTGACATAAAAAAATTAAATCACAAATCAAAACGTAATCGCAATTTCCGTCAGAAAAATCGCGATTCGATATTTTCCCCAAATTGTGCAGCCCTACTCACAAGTAACTTTAGACCTTCTTTTATCTTCCTGGAGCTGATCATTGACCGAGTCTTCACCATTTTGGCTATTCTTTGATCCATTCAAATGGTAGTTTTTCGTTTTTTTCCACGTCTTTTAGGTTTTGGTTGCCATTTTAAAGCATTTGAGATCATTTTAGCGGAGTGACCTATCATTTTCTTTACTTCTTTATATGTTTTCCCCTCTCCAATCAACTTTTTAATCAAGGTATGCTGTTCTTCTGAACAATGTCTGGAATGACCCATTTTACTCAGAATTTTAGAGAGAAATGCACTATAACCAGCATGTACAACATTTGTTACCTTCCTTCCTTAAATAAGGCTCATAATTGGCACCTACTTTTTCACAGAATGAATGACCTGACTAATTGAACTTCACACTGCTATTATTTCAAGTAATGATTCTGTTACACATAATCAGCAGCATGCATGTCATGACTGTTGGGTCTGTTGGTTTTCCATTACTCTACTACACCTACTAGTAAATTATTTGCCATGTAGAAATATAATTTCTACCAAAAATGGTGATTGATAAGATTAGTCATGTCGGACTGCTATTATTTTGAACACAACTGTATAAGGTGCATGTTTGGTGTATGTATACCATTGCTTAACCATACGTTCACATTTCAGGAACAGAACGCCATCGGATCAAAACCCGCTAGATCAACACATCAAATCTGTACGTCGTAAGATGCTGGGACCATTAGAGTTTTGATACTTCTGGTTAGCTTTATATTACCCACCCCATTTTGTCAAAGCAGTTGCGTTGGACTGTACATATGCCTTTGTTATGGTCATGGGGTTCCACAGTATGCAGGATGATGCTGGCTCTAAGTCTGGGCAAGTATCTATCATGAGTTTTATCCGCAAATGTAATGTATACATTTGGACAAATGTGCATCAGTCCATTTGTGCAGGTAATTCTGAATTCTGGTGGGTGAGCAGAACACAAAATGACCTCAATTTCACTCACACAGGCACTAAAAATATATGTAAAGTGACCAGTTTTAATATTCCATTGTATGTTATCCATATAACAGACATACGGCGGGTAAAATAAGTACTGAACACGTCACCATTTTTCTCAGTAAATATATTTCTAAAGGTGCTACTGACATGAAATTTCAGTAAAGGTTCATGAAGGTTGCGAAGGTCTTGAGAGAGTTCTTTGCTTTTACCCATCATGAGATGTTTCATCAGTTGGGACTAAACCAGCTGATATTAATTTGCATTGAAAAGGCGCAGGATTGCTTTCTGATTACTGATTTCAGCTGGTGTCTTGGCTTTTGGTGCCTTTTTGCACCTCCATTTCTTCATGTGTTCAATACTTTTTCCCTGTCCCATTCCATTTTATTACACATAACTTAATTTATGGACATCTAAGGTTTATTTCTTTGCATGTGTGGGTTGCATTGGTTGTTACCGACATCTGGTGAAAATTTCATATCAGTAGCACCTTTAGAAGTATATTTACTGAGAAAAATGGTGATGTTTTCAATACTTATTTTACCCACTGTGTGTCTCAAATGTAGGCTATATTTAAAAATATTACAGTGGAATCAGTTACTATAAGCGGATGATCATTATAACCTTTTTTTTTCCATCTCAGGCAGATTGCCATCAAATTGAGACACTTGTATATTTATTAAATGAATACAAGATCATAAAATAGGCAGTGTCACTACTGAATTTTATTGATTCTTTCATAATACAGTACAGCTGTTTCAAACGCTTCTCAAATTACAGTACTGTACAAATTAAATTACTGAACTGTATATAATTCAAATACAGTCCAGTACTGTACATAAAATACAGCTTATAGTAGTATCAGCGCTGCATCTCAGTGGCTCGTTTTTCACAATACTTGAGTACTATAAACAAATTATTTAAATAGCATTTATACAGGAATGATTCGATCCCAAGCTTTTTGATCCGTATAGGTGGCTGATCAGTGTAACTGATCACTAAAAGCGGCAGGGGCAGAGCTATAGGCGGGATGGGTGGAGCCACCACCCCTGAGCCCGGGCCCGCCCCCTAACTAAAGGAGGACCCTCCCATATACTAAATATGCAATAAGTTATACTGATATTTCTCCAAAGCTATTGACAGCTCGAACACATTACTTATACTTTAACTGAGACCTGCGATTTTATATATCTGTCATTTTTTGTATACATTCTTATTATGGTGGGTATATGATGTAATTTTTAATTTTTAGAAAAAAATCCATAAAATCCCTAAAACAAACTTAAAATATAATACATAGTAATGTTTTGAAGTCAAACTAAGCTGTTCCTTTTGTATTTAATGGTTTTCCATTTGAGGAATTTGCAAAAAAACTGCAGGTAGGATCTAAAGGCTGCCTAACATCCTTTAGGCAGTATATAATCCAATTATATGTGGTGGGCCTTTTAATTTGTTTGTTTGCAATTTCACCAGATAGGCTACTTTAAACTGCGTTTTGTTAGACTACATATTTCGGTACGTTTTATTGTAGTCTTTGTAAATATGTATATAGTTTAGCCTAACCCAGCCACTTAAGGGAGCAAGCCAGCTCAACTAGGTGTCGGTCCCAAGCCCAGATTAATGGGGAGGGTCGGCGTCAAGAAATAAAGAGACTATCTTCACTGCATCACTGATGTCAAAATGTGGGAAATATGTGGTTGTATAAATAAATGCATTAAATGAATTGTATAAAAAGTTAGGCTACATGACATTTGAACAGGCTATACCTGGAGGCATGGACGCATTATGAAAATGAGAAAGACGGTGCGTGCACACTAATTACCCTATACCATATTCACTTGGACAATGCACTGTAATTTTTGCAACAGAAAAGGATGAGATGGGCAGGCAGCTGGAGGTGGATTTTTTGTCCTTGGTAAAACTCTGAGTCTCCACACTGGTAACAACGTTGTTTTCTATACATAACCAAACAAATCTCCTGCCTGCAAAGGCGTAGAAAACGCAATTTAGCCAGTTTTTACAGTTTTTGTGAGGGACAGTCGAATTCTCTCATTAAGTTTTTTGTGTTCTTGCACCCACACTTTAAAACTCGTTTCAGTGCCGCCAACTATACGTATGCATAGGTGTGCGTGTGCAGGAGGGGGGACCCGATGGGTGTTTTGCCCCGGGGCTGGTGTGCAGTTGTTCCGCCACTGAAAAGCGGTTTCTACTGTATTTGTTTTGGGTAGGGGTGCGGAGTAGTTTCTTTCTTGTAATGATTGTATGTCCAGTTTCCCTTCAAAAATGGCTGCAGTGGCAGTAACCAAATTTCTACGGCTTAAGACATTGAAATTGTACCTCATAACACGTTCGTTTTTAACATCTTAAGACGTACAAATTTGATGTGCTGATTCTGAGGGTTTTGACCATGATGGCATTGAATATGAATACACTAACGGGCTTGGATTTTTGAATCAGCCCATTTTAGCATCTTCTTTTACACGTGTGGAATTTATATTTGAAAGTGAGAACTACAGTGTTTGGGATTCACGGTATGTCGACAGTTCCATGTACTGAAATCTCCTTATTCAACTGTACCAAGATAAAGTCACATTTTCATTCTATGGCAATTTACTCACAATTGAGATGATCGTTGCTCTATGTTGGGCTAGGACTTTCACTATTAACATTCACATTAGATGTACAACCAAGCTATTTAGTTACATTATACACGTGAATAAATATGTCATTGGCCCACGTAACTTCCCGTAATATCATAAGAATGCTACGCAACTTCCTGTAATTACTGTTTCAAGCTTCAGCCTACCTGTCAATGTGAAGCTCTCCAGTGTAGATGTAGTCCAGGAGCTTCTCAAACGACGCCTCATTCACTAGGTCTGGGTCCAGGGACGCGGTGACGCCCCCGCCCTGCGTCCCATGCAGGCTGAAGTAGGTGCTGAAGGCCGCCAGCACGTTGCGGTGCGCCCGGAAGCGTGACTCCCCGATGGCCACTGTGCAGTCGCATAGGAAGCCGGCTTCGCGCTGCTTTCTCAGCTGATCCAGCAGGTGCTGGCCGTGAGGGACGGACGGCATGGCCGGGGTGCGGTCGGTCCGCCAAACCTGCGCATCACGGCATGTTTCAAGCTGACACAACGCGACCAGAAAAGCAGCCGAGCCGCCATGCATAGCGACGGGCGGCAATTTGCCATGTCACCGCAATTGTCCATATTCCGACTTTGGAAGAAATTCGGAAATATGTACTGGATCTCAAAAATATCGCGCCAGTTAAGAAAAAAAATAGCTGCACGTTGCTGCAGTCAAATATACCTTTTCAGAATCAGAATTCACTATGTGCAAGTAGAAAGAGTTTGTTTTGGTGCAGGTCGTGGTATGGCACGTACAATTTAAACATACCGAGATATACAAAATAAAAATAAAGAAGGAATAAAATGTGCCATTAATAATAAACACATTAAGACGTTGGCTTGTAAATAAAGATGAAACACCCAGGACTTTGGTGTGTAGCCGCGGAATGTAGTTACAAAAGCACTATAATGAAAACCCAGTGCTTGTGGGAGGCACATTCAGCATTAGAAGTCTCCCCGTTTAAGCACATAACAAAGGGGCTCTTATTTCGAAAGGACAACCCGGGCGCCGCAGCACCGATAAAGTAAGGGGATAAAAGTGCGCCAAACGCGGTGTGGTACGGGGCAGCAGGACTTACCGGCGCCCACGGTGGCCCTCGGACTGCGAGGAGACAACTAAGGCTGAAGCCGGGAGCGTCTTTGCAATACGACAGCACCTTAATTTTTTTAATTCCTCGACTTGTCAGGCGGCCATTATTCTGACGATGTCAGAAAGTCGGCGCGTCATTTCCGGTTTCTGTGCGTGCCCGAGCGTGACATACGTGTCCTAGCACGCACTAACGTGCAGCACGTATCGTGGTGTAAAGCGCGTTGACAGCAGTTCGTCATTCGTTAAGAAGAGTTAAAATATCCATTCATTCACTTTGATTTGAAGTTTTATTAAAATTTCACATAAATAAGTAGCATAAACTTTCAGTTGAACTTTATAAATTTATGCACAAACAATGTAACTGTCGGCAAATCCTTCTGCATGTTCCCTAACCAAAAGGCTACAGCAAGGTTCCCCTTGCTGTATGATGATAAAGTTACCACCTAGCTTTCTGCACCTGAGTGGATGTATGGGTTACCTGTGTCATGTCCTCAGAGATATTGAGGGCCTGAGATATACTACACATCCTTACCATGATGACACCTCAGTTTGTGCCTCAGTGTGCTAAGCCTCTGTGCCTGGGATCAGAAGGTCACTGCTTCAGGCCCAATCTCAGCACATCTGCAGGTCCTTAAGGTCAAGGCCCTTAAATGAGCCTTAACAACTTCCATCCAGCGGCCCCCACCCCCATTCTCATGAAGTGTTTTAAAAGACCGATACAATATAAAACCAAAAAATCCATTCCATCCACCCAGGATCCACAGTGACAGCACTGTGACCTTCCAATCACAGGGACAGCGTCCTTACCCACTTCATCCAAAACAGAGTGCACAGGGTTTCTTCACTTCCTCTTATCTTCTGCTTTAGGGAAGACTGGGGTACTTTACAGGTGTACTTTATACATCCATAATTTGTCCTTAACTGATTTGCTGAACTGCGATCGGCTGGCCCCCCGTCCAGGGTTGTTCCCTGCCTCGTGCCCGTTGCTTCCGGGATAGGCTCGGACCCCCCGCGACCCAGTAGGATAAGCGGGTTGGAAAATGGATGGATGAATGGATGATTTGCCGAAGTGTGGCGTGGACTTTCTTCCACGAGAGGGCAGCATGTGATCGTAGATCATAATAAGGTTCCTAAAGACGTTTTTACGGTATGGTAGATTACAGGGTTGTTCACACGTTTCTCCTTTACCCGATTATTTTAATTACAGGGTTTCAGTTGTTTGTCCGATTAGGGCGAGCCTGGGCTTGCTTTATTTGCGCAATAAAATAATAACAATGTAATAATACTGGAGCGGGTGTTTCTCACGTCAGGTCTTGGAGACTCCCTTCTCTCTTTGGCTCATATTAATAAACAAAGATAATTAATCCGCAGTTTCATCGTAAAGACGTAAATGGTATGTCCAATTAAATCTGCAACCGGTTATTTCTATATATAGGGCTATGAAAATGAAAATTAACGTAAAATTTATGGATGGATGGATGGATCTTGTTAATAACTACAAAAATAGGCTATTTCAGCTGTAATGAAATATTTTAAAATATGAAAGCTTTTGCACATCCGTTACATTTCCAGATTTCTATAGGGGCAAATTTTTAATGAATTTTTGAGTGTTGGCATGTGCATTTCATCTTCATAAATTTACAGTCACATACCCAGAGTGTCCATTCATAGCACAGAGGGTATAATTCTTAAACAAGACAGGGACATTTAATAAAGTGTGCTTTTAACAGTTGACTGTGTGAGTAATGGACACCCCTTGGATTTTCAGATTATGTGTTTACTTATATGATTATTACTAATTACACTCTACATTCAGTGTGCATTGTAGTAAATAAATGGCCTAATAACTCTAAAACTAAATAAGATACGTCAAGCATATTGTGCTTTAAGCAGTTCATTATAGGACATTGCAAAACATTATAGTCATATGCAAAAATTTCGGCACCCCTCAATAAATAACATATTTTGGTTATTTTTTAATTGAAAAGATGTAAACACAGTCTCTGTAGGAAATGGAAAAAATGCACAATATTTTCACCAAACATTGATGCATAGTTACTTTTTATGTCATAAATTGAACAAATATAAAAAATAAAAAAAATATTGTGGCACTCTGCAAAATTTTGAGCACCCTACATAATCAGTACTTAGTAACACTTCCTCTGGCAGATATCACAGCTTGCAAACACTTTTTATAGCCAGCTAAAAGTCTTGCGATCAATTCTTGTACTTGGGATTTTCTCCCATTCTCCCTTGAAAAAGGCTTCTAGTTCTGTAATATTATTTGGTCGTCTTGCATGCACAGCTCTTTAAAGATCTACCCACAAATTTCCAATGATGTTTAAGTCAGGGGACTGTGATGGCCATTCCAAAACCTTCAGCTTGAGTCTCTTGAGGTAGTCCATGGTGGATTTCGAGGTATGTTTATAGGGTCATTGTCCTGCTGTATGTTTATAGGGTCATTGTCCTGCTGTATGTTTATAGGGTCATCCTCTTTTCAGTTTCAGCTTTTTTACAAATGGTGTGATGTTTGCTTCCAGAATTTGCTGGTATTTAGTGGAATCCATTCTTCCCTCCACCCATGCAATGTTTCCTGTGCCACTGGCTGCAACACAACCCCAAAGCATGATAGATCCACACCCATGCTTAATAGTTGGCAAGGTGTTCTTTTCATGAGACGCTGCTCCTTTTTTTCTCCAAACATGCCTTTGCTGATTGTGGCCAAAGAGTTCTATTTTAACTTCACCAGTCCACAGCACTTGTTTCCAAAACGCATCAGGCTTCTGTAGATGTTCTGGTGCATTCTGACATTGGATTTTATGATGGGGATGCAGGTAAGGTTTTCTTCTGTTGACTCTTTCATGAAGGTCTTGTGGAACGGTGCATCACCACTCCTGATTCTGCTAAATGTTCCTGCAGCTTTTTGCAGTCAAATGGGGGTTTTGATTTGTCTTTCTGACCAGCATATGAGCAGTTCTCTCCAAGAGTTGTCTTGGTCTTCCAGATCTCACCTTGACCTCCACAGTTCCCCTGAACTGCCATCTTTTAATTGCATTTCTTACTGTGGAAACTGCAAGCTGACAATGCTTTGCTATCTTCTTGTAGCCTGCTCCTTCATTGTGGGCATCAATAACTTTCATTTTCAGTCTTATACAGCTGCTTAGAGGAACCTGTGGTTGTTGAGTGTCCACAAGTGTGTGCACAAGGTTTGAAGAGCCAGAGTATTTGTAAAACTTTGAAATTGACACCAGCTGACATTTACTAATGATAGCTGTCACCATGCATCAGATCTAACTAGCTGATTAAGGTCTGAAACCTTGTAAAAAGAATCTGAACTCTTAGGGTGCCCAAACTTTTGCAGAGTGCCACAATAATCTTTTTATTTTTTGTCTTTGTTCAATTTATGACATAAAAAGTAACTATGCGTCAATGTTTGATGAAAATATTGTGCATTTTTTCCATTTCCTATAGAGACTGTGTTTACAGTACATCTTTTCAATTAAAAAATGACCAAAATATGTTATTTATTGAGGGGTGCCCAAACTTTTGCATATGACTGTAAGTGATCATTTATTACACAACGAAAATAATAAAAGCATATATTTAGGAGCAGGTTTAGTGGTCATTGCCCTAATTCCTGTGCGCACAAGATAAAAAATGCCATTTTCGGGACTTCGGGAGCTCAGTAGGTAGTCTTAGTTTAAATGATGGCTATTGCACGTGTGCCCATCGGATGTCGCCCCCCCCCCCCCATTTACACGTACTGTATCACACATCGACCCCCTAATGTCAAACTCCTTCTGACGCTACTCGTTAGGTAGATAGGAAGGCAGGGTAGCTTCATTGGCTTCCAGGGTTGGGGGTATTTTTCTGCAGCCGGTCTGGCCACGTCCAGCTTTAACGACAATATACACAACGTAAATTAAATGCTTAAACATATCAATACAAAATTTAAAGAAATAAACACCACATTGAATAAGGAATAAGAAAGCAATCTGGCGTCGGATCAACGGGGTCGGGAAAATTTATAGACTGTCGGACAACGAGCGTCGTTGTTTCTAAAACAAAAAACCCTCTCAATTTCTTCTGCCACCAGCTCCAATGTATCTATAGAGGCACTACAACACGGAAATGCTAAATTTACTTCTCTGTACGAAAGGCTGTTGTCTATTCTGTTCGCCTAGAGCACATGATTGGTGTTACCGATTCCAAGAGCTACACGCACATCAAACTTTTTATCAGTCTAATAATTAAAAATGATCAAACGAGATAAGACCTTCCGCCAGCATTTGGAAGATGGACGGAGAGATGATGTATATGCGCCGATGTAACTTTTAAGTACGTGGTGGCCATTCGAATAGAAGATTAAAACGCGATAAATTAACAAAATCTGAAACCAATTTTGAAACCTGTCTGCTTCAGGTGACAATCCATGCAGTGAAGAAATTCGTCTGAAAGAAAATAAGGGCCTCCGTAAAATATTTTAACATCAAAGGACTGACCTTTACGTGTATTGGCAAAAACAATCACAAAAAATACCTGCAGATATTTAATACAAACCTATAACAAATTATTAACAAAAGCCCAATATCCATATTTTTAATATATGAGTATTTCAAAAGCAAACATGCAGCAAACGTTCAGATGCGCTCAGCGATCCACGACTTTATGACAGCAAATAGCGCAGAGGTTTAAAAAGAAGTAATATCATTATAAAAGGACATGAACTTTATTCAAACACAAAGGAATTCCGCTGTCTTTGTGTCTGATGTTGTCTGCTCCTGTATGATCGGTAGACAGAGATTAACGCGATATCCATTTCCTCATACGCCTTTCTTCAAACCCGTATTTTTTATCTTAACCACGGTCAGATGTTTGAATGTCCTCCAATTTTCAGGGCATATTTTGTCCCAGGATTTCCCCAGTAAGCCTACAACATCTGAACAATCTGATATTGATACTGCCTTTTGTCCTTTTTTGTGCAAGTTTTGAGAAGGCGATATATTCTAAATATGCATTTGAAAAACAGTTCTTGTGCCCACACGAAACATTCGAAGAATAATTACTGCAAATAAACTTTTCTTATTTGTATTCTTGGGATTTTATTTAAGACATATGTATACACAGGTGTGGTCCCACAGCACAAGACCGGCCACAAAAAGTGGTTAGAAGATGGATAGATGGACAGTAGGTCTGACAGCGCCCCTCTTTTTATTCAAGCGTTCCTAATCTCACTGTGATCTAAAAAGTCCCTGCCATCTCTTTTAAAGTTTTCTTTTGTACATTCCTGGGCAAAATAAGGGGTCAAAGTTTAATGTGCAATTTGGATTTTGCCTATTTTTTGCTCAGGAGTATGTATGTATATTGATTTTTTTAAAAGTAAAAGTATTAAAAATTAAGTATTAAAAATAAGCTGTATATATACTGTAGCCTACAGTGGAAAGTGTGGACGATCCAAGGGCGTCACTACTGGTGATTTACTGCACAGAGACGCTGCATCTACAGTATGCCGACAGGGCTCAGCTCGTCACCCTAAGGACGGACCGCCATCTGTTCGGACTTCCTCTTGCCCTCATCTGCTTCCTACAGCCAAAGTCACGTTAAGGCATTAAGTGTGCATGAGTTACCCTAGCAGCTCATAGTGTGGAGGGAGGCACCCTGAGGAGGCTTCTTAGCTGTCACTGTTGTTATATTTTTCCAGATTTTCCATATTTGTTTTTCAATTGAATTGTACAGGTTAGAGGTTACGTTAAAGGAGGGAAAAGTTTTCCAAGTTTTGAAATTATTTAACGTGGTCAACAAAACCTGGTATTTTAACAGGGGGTGTATAATTTTAAAGGCACTATAAATGGAAATAATAATAATAATAATAATAATAATAATAGTAATGATAATAATAGTACATTTATTTCAGACCTAAGTAGCATAGATATATGGGGGGGGCATGCATGTTGTCACAGGGGCACTGGACCCACCTTGGAAGTGCCCCTGCTGACCTCCTTACCCAGGCCCGCCACCCCCAAAGCATAGGGTCCTG
>JAODJW010000081.1:25296493-25314701 GCA_026777045.1 Hyperopisus bebe
AATATATGGCTTGTTTACCTCAAGAGCTTAAAAAGACATGAAAACAACAGCGAAACCGTGTACAAATCAGCGCGCGACAGGGGAAACATATGGAAACTGAATTGCCCGGAACACCGGCTTGGGGATCACTGTATCTCAACCTGCATATCCACCATTGCATGATTATCGCTTTCAGGTGCAATTTAACCTGGATCGCTGTAGTTGCGGCTTCGGTTTTTGGACCGAAGGTGCCGGTAATGGATCATAAATCATGCCAGGATGGAAAGCGGTAATTAGTCGCCGGTGACATTTTGCATTGTCTTGGAGACAAAGCCATGGCATTGTCCGTCTTCAACACGATTGGGTGGCGTGACTGAAGTTAAACAGACATTTCCGCGTGGCCGTGTCTTGTGGTATCCTGTTTTGGTTTGGCCATTGTCCTGCGTCGCCCTTCTATCCCGACATTTGGATGGGACGCTGGGTTGTCACGCCTTGCTAATGTAAGACGCGATAGGGGGCGGCTGTGTGACCTCAGGAGATGGTTACGTCACCTCGTATCTCTTATCGTGGGCGGGTTGAGAGCTTCGGCTGTATGCGCCGGGCTGCACGTACTGCAGACCCTCGGGGATAATCGGAGAGCGTTCTCGTCTTTTCAATGAAATATAATGCTGTCAGCTCTCACGCATCTAGCGTGACACTCAAGCTTTCAGATTCTCACGCTCACGCAAGGCATCGTACGGCAAATCTATATTATTACATTATAAACCTAAAATTAACTACACGAAAAGCGTCGGAGCAATTTGCAAACCCGAGACTAGTATCTGAAAATCTCAATCCAGCCAGCTCCATCAAAGTTGGCAATCCTGTAAATGATCTCAAACATACGTTCGGCATTGCACGTTCGCCGAAGTCGCTCAGATGGCACAGTACTTCAGTATTCGTATGTCATATACTGGCGCATACGGGATTAAGTGGTCTTTTTTTGTGTAAATACATCATAGTAGGGATGTGCTGGGAGTGCCTGACTACTTGCTCCCTTAGCCCAAACAACTGAAACTGTCTGCCTTTTGCGATCCTGAGTGCCCCTTTTCCGTTACCAACATAGTAGCCTATTTAGCATACCGCAACCCGGTCGGCAGTTTGAGTGCATGGACACCCACCTGCCCATCGAAAAATCTCTGCACGGGAATTAGGGCTAACGAATAATTTTGGTGCTTTCTTCTTAAAAATTATATTCTGATATCCATACACGTGGGGTTACATAATGTTTTTACGTTATGCAACTGTTTGCTTATTTTGTTTAGCTCCCGAGTAAAACATTTCCTAAACTTTAATCGACTTGTTATATATTTGCCTAGAAAGTACAAAACGGCGCCGTTGACTGGCGCCGTCGCGGTTGGCATGCGGGGAGTCCAAAATATTTGCCCTAGCTATAGTTTTACTTCACGCGTCCAAACCTGCGTGACTGCAGCGATTCATACACCCTTTCCTGCAAAATCGGCAGGCTCCAACTTTTATCCTACTCCTAGTTTGACGGTTAGCGTGATCTGCAGGTGTCCAAGTGGCTTCTTAAGTTACGACAAATAGTGGTTCATTTGATCGCGATGTTTAATAAAACAGGCCTGGGCGCGCTCTTGGTCTTCTGTGTCTGTGTGACAGTATCGGCGTTCATGTGTGGTTCTCCCTTAGTAATGAGAGATCATCAATGATTCTTCCTTCCCGTAACAGACTTGGTGGGACTGATAAATATTTGGTTTCATATTTTAACCCCTGGTAATGACGGCTGATTACTGTGGCAACATTGCATTGCCTGAAAGGTAAAATGCATGGGCGTTGTCAGGTCCCAGAGTATTTTAGCCATTTATCCTCCTGCAAAAACAAAGAACTCAAACCCCAGGGAAACTTCACTTAGCCCCTGATCCTTTCAATAGCTAGAAAGTCTTCTGGTAAAAGGTGCAAATGCACTTTCTTGTTTTGCTGTGCGTGAGTTATTTTGGCTGAATCAGGCATGCAAGCAGACGCAGCAGTCTGTCAGTTTATATCGCACAGGAAGATGGACACTGCGGTGTGTGGCTGATAAAGCAAGATCGAAGCCATGCTGCATGGCTGAAGAGACACTTGTTTGGAGTAGGGAATGTAATGCATGTATCAGTCAACTTGAAGGCCAATCTATGACTGCCTAAAATATTCAGGCATAAATTTTTTGCATAAATGAGGAAAATACTCACTTTGTGCTATTTCATACAGGCATTGCCCCGTAAACGTGGGTCTTTGGCATGGCAGTTGAGTTTCTTACATTACATGGCAACCCAGCGTCCCCTCCGACCAGGACTGGCACAATTACTGTTTTTTACTACTTAACCCTGGCAGTATCCCATGGTGCACAGTGCATCACAGTTCATTGGTCTTTCACAATAGCAAGAACGCAAAGATCGGACTTGTGGTCTTTGAAAGACCGGTCTTGCTAACTTGTGCCCCGAGCTCCTTCTTGGAAGACAGTGAGTCTTGGGATTGGTCTTTCGGTGAGGATGCAACCAGTGTATCCTTGATATTTGGGGCTGGGCAAAAACAACGTCCTGGGATTTTTACCATCCTCAGAACTTCTGTCGAGTATTGGAACTGGTCTTCAGCAATGGACGGTAACAAATAATGGGTACACGAGCCCAAAAGTATGGTCAAGTATGCATATTGAGAAATGCCCATGCTCCCCAAATCTGAAGTTGGCATACTTCCTTTATGAACTGGCATGGTAAAATGGGTCACCGTTCAGAACTTGCCAGAATGCTGCCTGCCTTGTGTGATGTTTTCATCAAACGTTAATCATCAATGCTAATCTCTAGTTGGCTGCCACTCAGCCGTGGGCAGTTCAAAATTTACCCGAGACTATTTGCTTAAATAAATAAACTAGCAAGAATCTTAAACAAATTCAGGCTCTATATAACACTGCTATCAGACTTTGACTGACTAGACTTGCACTTGTAACATTTCGAGTTTCTTCTTGCAGATCTCGAAGATACCAATGGATCAGACAACGTTGACGATATCCAAAATAGTAAGTGAAGTTACTCCCTGCCTAAAACATTCCAAAATGCATGGATCTGCCTGGAAAAAACAGGCCCTTTGCTAATTTGAATGGCTTTCATGCAAGATGTTAGCAGCCTGCCAGAGTGTAGCTGCGTTCACCTGAACCCTGGCGACGTTGCTGATTCTGCCGTGTCTCTGCAGTTCAATGGGGAAGGTCGATCCTACAGCCGCTTCAGCTTGACCCAGGATGCCGACGGAGAAACCAACCAAGTGGAGCTGAAAACCTCCAGAGACTGCGATGAAGAGGCTGTGGAGACGCTCGGGGGGAACTTCAGCCAGCAAACGTACGCCCCCCAGAGGTGGCGCCCTCCGAAACATGTGGCCATGCTGGTCGTTGGAGTTCTTGTCTTCTTTGCTGTCGGTGAGTAGCCTGGGAGTTCCCGAATGCTCGTAGCTCAATTTGCCTGATGGCCAAACCCTGGTAATTTTGACCTCCTCGTCACACAGGATACTAATTTTATGATTTATTGCTCCTCAGGGCTCCTGCTTGGGTCCATCATGTTCCGCAGGCAGCCCAAATCTTGCGAGCCACAGACCACAGAGGATGTTGACGTCCCCCAACCTGTTGTAGAGACCAATGCCGAGGCTGATGTCATCCCCGACTGGGACGATGTCCGCAACATGCTGGAGAGCAAGCTCTCCCCTGATGTTTTCCAGCAGTGTTTTGAGTAAGTGAGCCACTTGGGTTAAAGGACTTTGAGCCTGCAGTTGAGCAATGCACGATGGGTAAAAAGTCACAGTTGGGAACTGATGATGGTGTTTGACTAGTGTGGTGGATTTGCTTTATTCCCTTTGACTTGTGGATGGTGGCTCCATTCAGGGTGGATAGAGACCCAGGCATGAATATCCTGTTATGGAAAATGGTGGGATGAGTAAGTGGATGACCTCTCATTCTCTCTGTTTCATTGTCTCTCTCTTTTTCTCTTGCACATCTGTCTACAGGAACTTTAAAAGCACTGATCACGAGGCTGGCTCTGATGGGGATAAGCAGCTTGGCTTAAAGATTAACAGGCTTTTCGAAATGCTGGAGATGAAGCCATGGACGGACAAGCACTATGTGAAACTCCAGCGCCCCGCAGGGTCTGTGCAGACGGCTGTCTCGCTTTTGGGAGGGGGATGGGGGGTGTTTGATCTTGTCGATTAATCATATCTGCCTGTCGGTCCACACATGTTGTGACCTGTGAAGTGCTTTGGGAGGGTTTATGGTTGAGATTGTAAAATTTCTCCACCTACTTCTCTTAATACCTTACTTAAATGGAGATGAACAGATCACATTTCACATTTCATATATATCTGAAAAGCCCAAGGTTGTTTTTGGTCTGAGGTCTGGAACCATGCTGCCTCTCTCCCCTGTCCACAGAGCCTCAGTAAACCGGGTCAGCTTTGGCCAGGAGTTGGTGGGCGAGCCCCGGGGTTACCTGGCCTATAGTGCCAGTGGCACCAAGAAGGTGAGCTCTCGGTGTGTGGAGTCTTGGCACGCCCCTCATCAGATCCTTGTGCGGACGTGCTCGTCTGCACGGCTGTTCTCTCTGGGTACTTCCCCACCTCACCAGATGCAGAACTCTTGATATGTCAGAAGTGAAAACTGGTACTGGTGTGAAAAATTACTACCAGCCCAGAATATCAGTAACCGGTGCTGCTTTTGTTATGGTCTTCATTTTTTGTGTAATCCGGCTTGAGTGTTTTTCTTTCACAGTGCCACTCTTCTGTTATGTGTCATTCCCATTTCTTTCCGACACTTCGTCTTAAATATTTATCTTTAGCATCGCATTCTTTCTGAATTTTTTTTCTGAACTTTTTTTGTGTATTGTGTCCTTTTTTCCAGTCGCTTTACACTCTGTTTTGTCTTTGCACCTTGTTTGTTTGGCACTACACACATGTTCCACTGTGCACTGTTACCGCTGCTGTATGCACCAAAATTTCCCACTGGGATCAATTAAGTCAGTCTTAATTATTATTACTTATTTTTTTATTTCGTCTGTTTTCTGAGTTTGTAGCTATGCTTTTTCAAGATGTGGGCTGTATTTTGTGCTTGCAAAGCAGCTTATTAACATAAACCGATCAAAGATAAACATGTTTGCAAGTTCAACCCCAGAGTACCAAACACCTCGGCTGGTTCGGTACTGGTATTGGTACTGGACTGGAAATCAATGAGAAATGGGTAGCAACAATTTTTTTTTTTTTTTTTTTTTTTTTTTTAAAGTGCCAAGTTTGTCACCTAGTGCAGTGGAGGTTTATGAGGTGGGTTCTCTGTCAGGTTTGTGAAAACCTTCCCCTGTCCTTCATTTTAGGGCAGGATCATCTACAGCCACTACGGGCAAAAGGAGGACTTCAAGTTCTTGCTTGACGCCAACATCAACATCACCAATGCCGTCGTTCTCATGAGGGCCGGAAAGATCAGCTTTGCTGAGAAGGTGAGGTCGCTCCCGGATCCAGCCGAGAATAGCGGGACCGTCGCGATGCAGGCTGGTGTTGTGCGTGTGTCTGAGCACAGGTGTGACTGCGGCCAGGCCATGTGACGCCCTTGTCCTCCCCAGGTGGCCAACGCGGCGAAGCTCGGCGCGGTCGCTGTCCTCATATACCCTGATCCTGTGGACATTAACTGCGATGGCAGCTGTGAGATGTACGGCCATGTGAGTGTGGGCACCCGGGGAGCGTCGGGAGCTTTACTGCGGCTATGGCATGCAGGCTGATGAGGGGGCGCTTTCCATCCTCAGGTCCACATGGGCACTGGCGACCCCTACACCCCCGGCTTCCCCTCCTTCAACCACACCCAGTTCCTGCTGTCGCCCTCCTCGGGGCTGCCGGGAATCCTGGCCCAGACCATCACCCCCAGCATGGCGTCCAATCTCTTGGGGTACGTCCACAAGAATTACAAATTAAGAGAATTGCCGCCCCAACAGTACCATATAAGGCTATGCATCCTACCCCCTTTGTCAGGACGTGTTCTTTCCCAAAAATGAATGACGAAACTGAAGTCCTTCTATCGGAGATCCATATAAGAAAGTCTATTGAGTTTAACAGCATCATCAGTAGAATCAAGGGCCCTTTAGTATATGATTTAAGTTGCTTTGCAGTTCATATTGATATTGTACTGTTATACAATAGCATCAATGCCCAATTTATATTAATGAAATTATTTTATATGATTTATAATTCGATTAGTAGAGTGAAACAGTACTGTCAAAGTGAACTATGAAGTGCAATTGCTGTATATAAATTTCCAAAGTCAAAATTGCTTCAAAGTAATGAAATATGCAGTCCATTAGTCAGAGCCTTGGGTTTGGGTAACAGCAGACCAGTTGCACATGACTCCTAAGGTAAGGCAGGGGGATTTAACCCCACAACCCCGTGGAGGGTCTGGGCCACTCGTAAACTCTGCTCATGCTATCCAAAATACGAGAGGGTAAATGTGGCAAGTTCTTCTAAACCGCTCATTTGAGCCATTTCGTTATGAATCTGTTCCTACAAGTCGTTCTTGCAGGAGGCCCATCGTCTCCGTCTAGCTTGCTTACTCCGCACATGCCCACAGGGGGCGCCTGCAGGGTATCTTTGGCAGCATAAAGCCTAGCTCATACTTCACCTTTCCGCTTGTGCTTTTTGGCTAGCGACGGTCGTCCACACAGCAGCTTGTGTTCGTATTACATTTGGCTGTTGATGGAGATGGTCGCATACAGCAATGATATTGCACCACACCAGCAGAGGGTGTATTGCAACAAAACAAACGCATGCAGTATGACACAATTAGCTGGGACCACGACCCGCAAGTTTTATCATAACACCAGAATAGGGCTGCTTTTTAAAAAAACCATACGTCTTGGTATAATTCCTGGACAGTGTGAAAAATTACATATGCGAGTACCTCCATCCCTCCTCATACAGCTGCTCATCATAACCACTACAATAGCTACTCTTCCACTACTTTTGTCATTGACTGCTGACCTGTGAAATTCAACACTGCCACCTACTGAAGTGTCTAGTCAATTATCATGCGCACATGCAGTCGATGCGCAAGGTTTTCGCTAGACAGAAAAATCTGGGCTACATCTGCACTGACTGCAGCCAACCTCTGATGATGAAATTTACGTCGCGCCCCCTCGTCTGCAACCGAAAGCGCACGTGTAAGAGTGGAGTATGAATTGGCCTTAAGGCTGAGCTACATGAGGTGCTCACACACACACACACATGCGCGCGCTATGACAACCCCTACCCAGCCCTAACTGTGACCAAACAAAATACAAGACATTTTTATAAAATTAAGTTTCCCCTTGTAGTGACTAAAAAATATTCCCATAAGGTGAAACTAACAGGATTTTATCATATTGCGGGGGACCAAATGTCCCCACAATGTCATCTGTACTGTACATGAGTGCACACAGAGGTGGGTTTGCTGTTTCTGGGGCTACTCAAATTCATGACCCCCTACCCCCACCTGTGTAGTGACTTTGTGATGTTATGCAGATACTGGTTTTGAATGGAGGTAAAGACTGCCACTATACACACACACACAGACTCAGCCAGGCTGTGTCACTGGTCAGGAGCATGCCATACCTTTCTAGAGAAACCTAAATGCTGGTTGTGTTTCTTCTCCGAACACAGGAAGATGCAGGGTGACCGGCCCACCCCTGTGATGTGGCATGACTCCAAGCTGAGCTCGGGGACCTCTGTGCTGCTCGGTCGTGACAGTGACATTGTAACGGTGGAGGTCAACAACACCCTCATCGACAAGGAGCTCGTCAACGTCTTTGGTGTCATCAAGGGATTCATGGAGCCCGGTATGGTCGGGTGACCTCGGCTCCCACTCTGAGGGGAGGGTTCTGAGCAGGCGGGTGGTCGTTCGTGGTCACGCTGACCAAAGTGTTCCTCCAGATCACTACGTGGTGCTCGGGGCCCAGAGGGACGCCTGGGGTCCGGGCTTCGCAAAGTCTACCGTGGGGACATGTCTGCTTGTGGAACTGGCCAACGCAGCCAGGTCAATGGTGAAGAACGGTAAGCGGCAGGCGACCTGCTTCCCAGGGTGCATTGAGCGAGGAACATGGGCGTCCCGAGCGTGATGTTGTTGCATTTGGCCTGCAGGTCAGTACAACACAGCCCTGGTATCCATGCAGTTCTGTTTCTGATTCCCCATCCAGGTGATTTCAGGCCCAGAAGAAGCATCATGTTTGCCAGCTGGAGTGGCGGGGACTATGGGAGTGTGGGTGCCACCGAGTGGCTGGAGGTAAACATCACACTGCTGCATTTATGTACAGATGTGGCCAAAATTGTCAAATTGTTTATTTAGTCCTAGAATAAATGAAGCTTAATAATCAGCGACCCATTAGAATGTGTTAACGGGGATTTATAAATCAGGAAATACTATATTTAAATTGCTTCCGTAGAAAGGCTCTTCCTGTTTTTTCCTGTTCACTGAGGGCCTTTTTCCTTCCCGTTCCTGCAGGGATATCTAATGTCGCTGAACATGAAGGCGTTCACCTACATCAGCCTGGACGCAGTCGTCACTGGTGAGTGTGGATAATACTGATTGATTAATAATGATTAACACCCATAGCTGTTTTTGTTTTTGTGTGTTTGAGCCGCTGCACCCAAGTTAGATTTAAAGTGGAAATAAGTCTATCTGCTTTTTTGGTCCAGGTTCCAAATCGTTTAAAGCCTCTGCGAGCCCAATGCTGTACAAACTGATCGGGGAGACGCTGAGAGAGGTAACACACTTCAGGCCACCTTGGAGTCCAGTATTCCCTCTACCTGTCTCTCTGTCTTTCTTCCTGCTTTTGTCTTTGTTTCTTTCTTTCTCTTTCTTTTTCTCCCTTTCCTCCTTTTTCTTACTTTTCTCTCTTTTTCTTTCTTTCCTCCTTTCTCACTCTTTTTCTCTCCCTCCCTCCCTAACCACCATGTCTCTCTGCGCAGGTGAAGAGTCCCCTTCTAAAGTCTAGCAGCTCATCCACCCTGTATTCCGAATTTGCTGGAACCAACTGGGATTCAAAAGTGTAAGGCCTGTGATTCTGGGGTCTGGTTTCCCGCTCTGAACGCGGGTATTGACTGCCAGGGGGCGCCGGAGAAAAGGTCCGAGGTCATTTTGCGTTTTTTGCAGGATGACGCCCATGAAGATGTCTGACCCAGCGTATCCGTTCCTGGCCTTCTCCGGCATCCCGTCCGTCTCCTTCCGCTTTGAATCTGACATGGTGAGCCTCGGGGGTGCAGTATCGCTGGGGCGAGAGGGCTGTCTATTGCTCAGACTGTGACAAATGATCCCCCTCTCCTTCCTGACAGGCCACCGTTTACCCCTACTTCGGGACCCAATTGGACACCCAGGATAACCTGGACTTCGCCACAGAGAGGCAGTTGACGGCGCTGACTGCGAGTGCAGCCCAGGTGGCCGGGACCATGATGCTGCGCTTGGTGCACGACCATTTGCTGCGGCTGGACGTCCAGCACTACAAGGACATCCTGCGGAGAGAGGTCTTTGCCATCGCACAGAACCTGGGTTCGCTAGCAAAGGTGAGCCTCGTCCCAACTATAGCTTTCATGTGACCAGTCACATGGGGTATGTAGGCCTGGAGATTGACGGGTTGGGTCTGTTCAGGCTCTTCAGCGGAATCCGGTATTGTCGGACTACGCAGAGGTGGTAAACTCCAAGTGGCTGGCATCAGCCAGGGGTTCCTTCGAAAGGGCCACCAGGAGCCTGATTTACAGCATCCCCAAAAGTGACCTGAGTGACATTAAGATGTGCCAGCGTTTCAACGACCGCATCATGCGGGTAAGTCATCCGTTGGCACCCCCAGGTGTCTGGTGTGGTTTGGTGTGCTGTACCCGCCTGAAGTCTGACCTGAAGCTACTGACCTCCATTGTGATGTGCATCTTCTTTCAGGTGGAGGGGAACATGCTGTCCCCCTACAAGTCCCCGCGGGAGACCCCATTCCGCCACATCCTCTTTGGCTCCGGGTCGCACACGCTGCAGTCACTGCTGGACAACGTGACCGCACTCAAGGTCAACGCCACGGAGGAGAACCTCAACTTGCTCCGGGAACAGCTGGCCCTCGCCACCTGGACCATCCAGGGGGGCGCCAACGCACTGTTTGGCAATGTGTGGGAGGTGGACAACCAGATTTAAGAGCCCCCCCCACCACTACTACAGGAAGAAAAATAATCGGAACCCTCTGAACCCAGTCCCACTTAAATGTTCTCTGACCCCAAACATCCCCACCTCCTTGCCTTTCCCTGAAAACATCTTCGATTTGTGCCGGTGTTTGACACACCTCCTCTTACAAGAGGCAGACTCCCCCTCATACTGACAGACTCGCAGCTTCAATTTGACCGGCACGTTAGCAAAACTCACATTTAAAAAAACCATTGCATTATCCAGCCGTGTAAAATTTGATATCGCATAGGGCAGCATGGGAATAATTATCGGGATTCCAAATAGGAGCTCACCTTCTGGCAGGCTGGATTCTTCCCAAATTCCCTCAAATAGCTTGACGTAATTTGTCCTAAAATGGAATATTCCCTAGTTATTTCAGCTGAAGCGAGTAGAGGCAAAGCCAGAGGTGCTGCTCGGACCTGAGGCCGCACTGCTGGTTAGTCATATTTTGTGTTCTTTACCGGCCTTCTGTCTAATTCCAGCAGCCCCGCATTCCGGCTTTAAATTATGGATGTGGTTTCCCAAACAACCGGCGTACCCGGGTGAGTCGGTCATACCGTGATGTAGGGAAAAAATGTCTTTCCGTGTGTCCTGTGTCTTGTTGCATTATGTGTTATTTATTTATCAGTGACAGCGTTCACTATAAATAGTTTTTTAAGAGTCTAATTTATTTTTCGTACGAAATTATCGGAAGCAGTGCCTTCCATAATTGACGGTTATACTGTCGGTCTACAAAGCAGCATCTGCTGATAGAGGCTTGTTTAAGGCAGCTGCAGGGTGGGGGGATTTTTGGGCCCCCACCTGCCCACCCCCAGTCCTGTGGCTGTCAGCTGCCGTTATTTTCTGTGGCGAGAGAGAGCACGGAATGACAGATTAGCGGCAGGTTGGTTCAATGGCATCGAACCTTTTTTAGAACAAGCTTGTCGCTACGGTTTTGTTATATTTGATCCTAAAACATTATCGGGGGCAGAGACCTCCATAATGTCCAGCTGTGACGGTAGTTTTTGCCTACCGGTGAGAGCATATCGGGGGCAGTGACCCCCATATTTCACTGTGGCTAGCACTTATCGGGGACAGTGTTTCCCATAACTTAGAATCCGTTTGTTTGTTTGCATGCACAAATTCTGCGACCAGCGTTTGACAGCTGGGCCGTGGCAACACCCCAACCTGCACTGGGGCTTTACTGGTGTGCTAAAACAAGGGGGCAAGTTTGATTACCCACTACTACCACCGAGTAATACCCCCACCCCTCAGATGAAGTTCCACATATCTGCGGGGAGGCTAGATCACTGGAAACCGTTATGATAGAACAGTTTGATTTCTATTAGTATCTGTCTCCCTTTCACTGACTCCGATCTGAACCTTTCGGCCTTACGTTAGGGTTACATGGAGCACCACCTGTTTGATCACTAATAATAAAAGCATTGGATCAAGATCCTACATCCTCCTGGTGTGCAGAAGCTGCTAGCTACTGGCAGCTCCAGATGTTTGCCCAAGGCATAAAACCTGACCCCATGTGCCCTCAAAGGCTCAAAATCCCACCTCGGTTTGAACTTACTGTTTTCTTGGGGGGTTGGTCATGTGACCTGTCCTGACAGTGCCCCCCCAGTCACATGACCACCCAAGGTTTCACTGATGGATGAGAGAGCACTGTATGAAACCGTAACAAAGGCGATGAAATCAAAGGAGGAGATGGAAGATTTTCATAGAAAGCTTTTAGAGAATTGCAGGGGCACTTTTTCCTGAACCATGGAGCTTTTTCTTTTTTTTTTAAGACGACTTCTGGCTTTAGGCAAGTTTCACTGTCTACTGAATCGTGAGTAAAGACTTGATGTAGAGTGAGCTTTTTCCATCAGAGGAGGTGGCTCTTTTTTGTGCTCATGGGTAAGCGGACACTGCATGATTTCACATTCTGTCGTAGTTTGGGAACTCTTGCTTTAAGGCATCACTTTAACCACTTGTCTGTGTAGGTGAAGCAGAATAGTCAGTCAGCTTAGCCTATCAGTAACTACGTCCTCCCTCGGTTCTCGCTTGGTGTTTTCCTGTGTAACAGATCTGTCGACTCTGGGTGTTCTTTTGGGATTCTTCATTTGTCTGATTTGTTCTTCATGCGCGACTTTTTCGTCACCGCCAGGGGGCTATGAGGAGCGGAGCTTCCTCTGGTGTTTAGGAACTCGTGAACATCTGTATCTTGAATCAGGCGCTTGGAAAAAAGTTTGTGCATGGATACCAGATTTTGACCCCCTTTCATTTCTGAAATAAACGTTTCTGCAAAAAAAAAAATCAAGTGTGCCTTTTTAATGAACTGGAGTTTACAGTGATACTGTAACAAAGTTTGTTGATAATTGCTTTACCTTTAAAACCAGTTCGGATCATTTCCATTAACATCCGTCTATTACCGCTGTGCGGTGCAGGTTTGTAGAACGAGCCTGGACCATCCATCCATTTTCCAGCCTGCTTATCCTACTGGGTCGTGGGGGGTCCGGAGCCTATCCCGGAAGCAATGGGCACGAGGCAGGGAACAACCCTGGACAGGGGGCCAGCCCATCACAGGGCACACTCACACATGCACACCTATGGGCAATTTAGGAACTCCAATCAGCCTCAGCATGTCTTTGGATTGTGGGGGGAAACCAGAGTACCCAGAGGAAACCCCACGACGACATGGGGAGAACATGCAAACTCCGCACACGTGACCCAGGTGGAAACCCAGGTCCCAGAGGTGTGAGGTAACAGTGCTAACCACTGCACCACCATGCTGCCCCCCGAGCCTGGACCATGGCCCACGAATTAAAGCACGTACAAATTTACACTATTGGCACCGCAGACACGACAAATAAACGTGCTTTACAGTATTTCTGATGAGAGTAGATAACTAGCCGGGATGACTACACTGGCCAAAATGGGGCGGGGGGGGGTGCACCCTTTTTGTGGCAAGGCTGTTGCGTGTTCATTATAATACAATAAAAGATACTTCCATCCAGGGTTGGACTGGGATAAAAAATCGGCCCTGGATGTTAGGGTTCCCCACCAGCCCATCGGCCCACTGCGAAAATGTTCGGTATTTCAGATGGCCAGTCCAGCACTGCCTCTATCTCTGAGCCTCAGTGCCATTGAGATGCCTCTGTCATCGTATTGAGGTTAAAGAACCGGCCCGAAATGGGCTTTTCCGGTTTGTTATCTGAAAATAAACATTTTTATGTAATACTCTGCTTTTCCTCCAGTTTGCTGTTTGCAGTTAAAGGCTGCATAAAAACGCAGGCTGGATGACGGCCACTGACAGACCTGTGCTGATCCTCGCACGGTCCGTATCCCTTTAAGAGTGGCACAATGGATCGGGAGCGATGAGTAATAAGCATGGAGGCACATAATCCTCCGAGCAGGGCCGTGTACTGGGCAGTGTAGGTGGGACCGACGACACGGGGCTTTGGCGGAGCGCAATCTGGGTTCCGCAGCGGAGCTTCTGGTCGGAATAAGTACGGATACCCGTGAGAGGAAAGAATCGCGGCTGGCGGGCTGTGAGCCCCGGCCAAATCGGTGTCTGCCTAGCCGGGGTTTATCTACCCATCCAAAGCTGCTCTCCGAGTCGTGCGTTCAGCGCGTCGCTTCTCGGTAAGCCCATCCTCCACATTATAAAACTTTCATTTTTCATTTTAAACGTGCAATTCGGTTTCTAATCACGGCAGGATGAAGCTTTGCTTAAGGCAATGGAAAGCAGGTTTCATAGCCCAAGACTATGGAAAGCGCATCTTAGGGCGAGGAAGTGATCTCGGTGGCACACAGCGCTTCTTATCTACTGTATCCGCTACAGCTTCTGGCACTTCACTATTTCTGGTTCTTTGTGGTGTTTGGTTCTGTGTACGTGTTTTCGGTTTTGCTTTATAAAGCCAGAAGTGTAGGCTGCGTGAATTCACCAGACGAGACAGTCCAGTTTCCAAACTGTTGCCCGGCACCTGCTCGATTCAGCACCGCAAAGGGTGTAACTGATACCGAGATTTCGACATTTGACACTGGCTAAAAATATATTAAAAGTAGGCCTATATATATTATTTATAAGTTATGGAGCGGGACAAGTGTATTCAATGCAACGGCGCTCACATGGTGCCCGAAATGGGCTTCTCTTGAATGAACTTTTTGGTACTTATACATAAAATCAAACATTTTTATGTAACACTTTGCTTTTCTTCCAGTTTGCCGCTGACATCAGTAAGTGACTTTTCCCTTTGGCTGTATTACGCTTTCGTACTCATAAAAAAGTAAATCTATGCTTGATACACAAAATGAACAAAATCCCCACCCGTCTTGCTGTGTTAGTTTAACATAGGAATGATTAATGTAACGTAGTAACGCCTTCACAGTTGTATACACACTTCATATCGGTGAAGCAATGCGCGTCTTTTCAGTGAGTGATCGCCAAGCGGAGGTAATTAGGGCAGCGTCCCGTCGTGGGTACAGGGGCTCATTTATCTCGGTCAGTGGGCGTGATCAGAGGAGTCCTTCGCCTGGTGGAGCCTCTGGAGGTGGAGCAGCTTTCCAAAAGCAAAGACTTACAACGCAGAAAACGCAGCAGCAATTGATGTAGGCCCATTTGGTTTTTGAGCATATTTTCATTAAATATGCCTGAGACGTCGGAGAGGCGATAAACCTGGTCTAACATTTCATAGATTTCCACAGACCCAGAAAGATGCACTAAGTGGATTGCAATGGTGAGATGGGAGAATTGGCAGCTCACTGAATACACACCTTTCTGTATTACTAATGTATGATTTATTAAAATGAAATTTCAGTTTGCAGTCAATTCGGTTTATTGCACTTTTTCATGCTCTGAACATGTTTAAGGGTAATTCCAAGGGAATTTTAAGTAAAAAATGGAGCTTTGAAGTAAAGAAATAATTACTTGTATTGTGATAATGATCGATATTGTTTGATCTGACAAATAATTGTAGTGAAATATTTTACCATATCACCCAGCCCTAGTCTAATAGCAAATTTATTTACAAACAATTATATTGCTTGTCTGGCATTAGACAATTCACCATTATTAAGACAAAAGATAAAACTCCCACCTTCAATAGGATTAGGAAGTGACCTTTTCCGTGAATTTCCCCATGTACATGGCCAGCTAGAAAAAAACTTTATGGTAAACTTACAAATTACTGTACTGTAAATGGTAGTGTTAACATCAAGGGCGTAACTTTGGCTGGAACATTGGGGGGGTTGAGATCTCCACCCATTACGGGGGAAACATGATTATTGGGGGGGGGGGGGGTTGTATTAGCTGGTTTTGATTTATTGTGGGGGCTACAACCCCCCCATCCCCCTGTAATTTACGCCCATGGTTAACATCCATAAACCTTCACGTCTATGCAGCCTGTTCTGTGCTAAATGTTTATTTCACGTCACTTATCTGGTTCTAGGGGTAGATTCAGCTTTCCTAATTCTTCTGCCTGCTCTCAATCGTTTCTGAATTTGCTAAATGGCTTCTCACTTACATTTGACCCTTATCTGAGACCGTAGCAGTTCAGGTGCATCCCCCATGGTCACCATCTCTGCCATGCTGTCATATCTGCGCCCAGTATCCTGTCCTGTGGCTCCTTACTCATGTTGCTGCCGCACACTGGATTTTAACCCTTCAATGACCGGTGGCTTATTCAGCATGTCGTAATGGTGGGGGAGGGGAGGGGGTGTTCTGCCTATGAAAGCTACTAGAACGTCTGGTGCGTGGGTAGCACTGTGACGCATGTGACGTCCACTTAGAAGCCCTCCCCCATTCTCTCTCCCTCCTTCCCCCTCCCTTTCTCTCACTCGACATAGAGAGCCCATTGAGGAGCTCTCCTCATGTTTCTCTCCTTTAGTGTAAGCTTCTGGCTGCTCTGAACTGGCTTTTGTTAGGCAGCCATATTTATTGACGTGTAATGAGTGCTCAGAGGAGCCTACAGACGTGACGTTTGCATCTTACATCACCGTAGTTAGAGCATCCGTCCTTCCCAGAATAATCTGGCGCTTGTTATTGTTTGGGGTGACCTGCAGGGGGCGACATGCCTGCCTGAGCTTTATGTTTGGGCTGGGGGGGGGGTTAAATGAGGCATCACTGTGCAGCACAGCCAGGAGCTGATGTCAGTCTACCAGCTGGGGACAGTGGATTGGGACATTACCCCCCCCCCCCCCATAACAGCACTGGGGGGTGTCATCATCTACTACATGCATGGAGATACAGGGGGCATCATTGTGTTTAGGGTGCATGGCACTTGGCTCTGTGGGGGCCGTGTGTTCCCCCTCACAGGTCACTGTGTAGGTGTGTTGTGTCACTGCTATTGTGCTGAAAGGCGTCATTGAGCTGTATGCCCCCCGCTGTGCTCACTTTCACGCTGACTGATGTGCGTATGTGGGGGTGTCGCCTTTCCCAGGGCCCCACACAGCGTCCTGTGGGGTGTCCGTGTCTGACTTGCTCCTGTTCATTTCTGTTTACAGGTGTGGCCAGCTTCCCGGAGGCATAGCCCGGGATGCTTTGTCCTACCATGGCTGGGATCCTTTCATGTGGATGACCTCTGACCCCCCGTGAGCAAGGAGGCCCAGCTGCTGATCACGGTGAGGGCATTAGCATTAGCACCCTGCAGGCTCCAGGTATTAAGCCCACTGTCACGTTTTTGGGAATTCCCACAGGAAGGAAAATCCTGAATGTATGATAAAAAATAATGAGGCCATGATTCATCATGTAAGATTTGACTGCTGGAAGAGTCCAGCGGGGCCCAGCACTGAGGTGGCCCATTCTGGACACGACGTGGAGCTAAGGTTTGCTCTAACTTGAGCAGGTAACAGGCACTGTCTCATCCCGTGGCCCCCCCTCCATCCACCCTCTCACTATTTTTCCACAGTCTGGTTCAGCTGGCAAATGATCCCCCTGGTAGAAAGTGGGTTTTTCAGGACAATACATTTAGGTCACTCTTCCTAGATTTTAAAGTTGACTTCCTCCTGTTTGAAAGGAATTTTAAATGTAAATCACCTGTAACCCCTCCTTAAAGGCTTGTCCCCCCCCCCCCAAGTTTATTACAGGTATTAAACAGAGGACCTTGTCCCCGTACACTTGCTAATTTTGACGGTATTGTTAGTGTTAAAGAGGCATTAAATTTCGCATTTAAAAAATTGCAGCGAATATGCTGTTTGGTTAAATGGTTGCATTACTGCCCTCTGGTGGTAAGTGGATGATCTGTCAGTCGCTCCTGATTTGAACAGCAGAGGGTGCTGTGGGGAGCATTTTGTGTCAGTCTGTGTGTGGTGTGTGTGGTCCAGGTATATTTACCTTGTGGGGACCAAATGTCTCCACAACGTGATGAATACTCGTTTTTTTTACCTTTTGGGGACCAATTTCCTGGTCCTCACATGGGAAAACTCTAGTTTATAAAAATACATGACTGCAACGAAAAAACTAAAAATGCAAAAACTTGTTTTTTTGTTTGGTTACTTATAGTTATTGCTAAGTAGGGGTTAAGGTTGTCATAGTTACAATTAGCATTTTGCCCATAGAAATGAATGAGCGGTCCCCACAAAGATATGATTACACGACTGTGTGTGTGTGTGTGTGTGTGTGTGTGTGTATGTATGTGTGTGTGGGTTTGCATGGATCACATTTGTGGACCAGAATGCACCCAAAGTGTGGTAAAACCTGAAACTTCCTTTTTTTGGGACTTTTTTCAGGTCTTCATTTGGATAACCTCAATTTTATAAAAATCTGTGAATGTAATCCAAAAAGTAAAAATGCCAAAAGTCTTGTATTTCATTTGATTACTTATGGTTATGGGAAGGGTTAAGGGTGTCATGACTATGATTATAGTTTTTCTGCTAGAAGTTCCCCATTTAGATAGGTCCGCCAACATGTTTATGTTTGTTTGTGTGTGTGTGTGTGTGTGTGTGTGTGTGTGTTTGTATGAGTGTGTGTGTGTGTGTGAGAGAGAGAGAGAGAGAGACAGAGAGAGAGAGAGAGAGAGAAAGCAAAAGGTGGGGGATTGGCAG
>JAODJW010000081.1:25360982-25374266 GCA_026777045.1 Hyperopisus bebe
ATAAAAGAGCATTACTGATAAAGAAACCGAAAGTCTCCTTGTGTGATCCCTTCTCATCTGGACCCGGTGGAGCGGCGAACTCCAACAAGCTCTCCCCTGGGCTCGACTGTCGCTTTCGCCGAGTTATCTTTTGTCAGTGACCAAATGGTGACACAGCAACAGGTACTAAAAATAGCTTCACAGCAGGGAAGGACCAGGTACGGTTACTGAGCAGAAAAACGGTGGCTAAAAGCAACCAAAGATATAATAAAATGCTCTTTTTATTTTCTTTTAATAAACTGCTTTTTAGAAGTCAGCATATTTTATACAACAAATTACGCATTTTGCATGAAAAATTACAGTTCAAGCGTTTTCGTGGGTCTTGAACAAACAATTCCCCAAGTACCGGAAATCCCATTCAAGTGAATGGGAAGGCGGGAAGCATAGGAACTTTCAGGGGCTTGCACAGTTAGTTAGAGCGTTACAAAAACATGCAATTTTGAATATGTTTGCTCTAAAGAGATCCAAATTTATAAAAAAGCAGAAGTTATTACATTTTAGAAATTTCACAAAATTTTATATTGACTGGAAAAAAAATATAGTAATTACCGCTAGGTGTCTCACTAACTTTGAAAGGCTTTCCACGGTCTTTGTCGGCATCCAGTGGTCAAAAAAATGTATTACATTACACATAAGGGATGACTTTTTGCGGTAAAGACGACATTTTTTATATTCGCGAATTATAAAAAAAAATATTTAAAAAACTATTCCAACTGGGTCCTCGCGACCCACATGGTCTTAGTGGTGCAGTGCGAACTGAAGTGAACACAAAGGCTAAAGGCTAGTCGTATTCTATCAAGACTCGTGATTTGAAATGGCCACAATTTTTCAAGTTTTGGATGGATTTATGGACCTGGGTAGGCTATCCCGAGAAACAGCCTCACAGCCTTCCCTCATGCGTAAAACAGATGTTTACCTCCCGGGATTTTATCATGCGTTGCTTGGATTACACACTATCCTCATATACTTCGATTCACCTATGTGAAAATACTATGCCTAAGGTCGACGATCACGACCGGTGTCCTTTCTGACAGCCATCAGGCTGTTTTGATGTATTTCTGCCCATCTCAACCCGTCCAAATGATGATCACCCCAATGCTATGACGGCCTTTGTTATGAAGTGCTTTGAGTGGCTGGTCAAAGGTTATATATGTTCCACCTTCCTTATGACCATTGTCCAATTCAGTTTGCTTACTGCCCAAACACATCCACTGATGACTCCATCTCCTATGTTCCATGTATCATTCTTACCCACTTGGACAATGGCAGAGGGAACTATGTGAGAGTACTGATTATGGATTGTAGCTCAGCTTTCAATACCATAGTCCTCCATACATTGTTCTCCAAGCTCAGGACCCTGTGTATGAATGCACCCCTCTGAGCCTCGGTCCTAGGCTTCCCCACAGCAGACCCCAGCTGGTGAAGGTGGGATTTTACATTTCGGCTCCCATCACTCTCAATACTGGCCGAACCAAGGCTGTGTTCTGAGCCTGCTGCTGTATTCTTTTTATGCACAAAATTATGTGGCCAAACACAGTGCAAACAAAATAATCAAATTTGCGGATGACACAGTAGTGATTCGCCTGATCTCCAGTAACTGTGAGAAGGCCTTTCTGGATGAGGTGGACAGTCAGACACAATGGCATCAGGCTAATTGTCTCTTACTCCACACCTGTAAGAATATGGAGATGGTGGTGGAGTTGAGGCTTAAACAGGCCGATGCCTGCAGCCCTCTCAGCATAAAAGGGGTCACAGCTGAGAGGGTGAACACCTTTCCATATCTAGGAGCTTGTATCCCTGATGACCTTGCCTGGTCGAATCATGTACAGACTCAGATATCTAAAGCCATGAATCGACTGTAATATCTAAGGCAGCTGAGGAGGTTTAAGGTCTCAGTGGCCATTTGCAGAGCCTACTACTCAGGAGCATCTTCGCCTTGTGAATCACAGACTGGCTTGGCAGCTGCTCTTCAGAGGGTGGTACATCTGTAATGTTGATCTGCCCCCCTGCAAGACATTTACCTCAGACAATGCAGGAGCAGAGCTGCCAAAATCTGCAGGGACACAACCCACCTCCTCACCAGACTGAGATCTGATAAGTGCTTCTGCTGTCGCTCACTGAAGGAGCTTCTGCCCTCAGGCCATCAGTCTGCTTAGTACCTGACTGACAGTATTTCATACCCCCTCCTTATTTATCCATCTCACACTTTATTGGATCTGTGGTGCACATTTCTGGCCTTTTTATCTTATAGTATAACTTTCATTTTTTCGTGTCTATTTATTATCATATTGTTACTTTAAATGTCCTTCTGCTGCCACTATTTATTATGACAGAGTGACCACCTTGCATTTTACTGTGCATGATGGTCTGATTCTATACCTTATAAGTGACACCTTAATGAATCTTTGAATCCTCTATACAGTACAGCAAGAAGGACCTCTTTCTAAAGATGCACGTGGTTCATGTTTACTAGGCATAGGAATTTGTCATAGTATTTATATGTGGAGACATATTAAAACTGACATAATATAACTTCGTCTATTTTGAGATGGGAGTCAAATGACAAACACAATGGCTCTGAAATTTACAGTGTCTTCAAAAGGAACATGCTATGAAAATTCAAAAATGTTTAATCAAGCCAGGAGGTTAAAACTACCCTGTAATAAACACAGTCAAGGTAAAAAGGCATATTTGTGTGGCGATGATGGCTGTGGTGCCCCCTGTGGGCACGGAGGTGTTATGTGTCCGTTATCTGCCAAAGCTGATATAACTACGGCCATTCAAACTGGATCTGACTGTTTCGCCCGCGTACAGTTCTGGTGAACAAGCTCAACCCAGGTTTAAAAGGGAATGGAGCTGGGGGCACTTGTTGGGCAGCTCAGTTGGCGCAGTTGCCCTGTCACATCTGCAGGCTATTAATAGGCTGTGCTGGGGGGGGGGGGGCGGTGTGGAAAGGGGCTGGCAGCAGGAGAGGACGGTTACATGTGAGGTGTCCGGGACGAGCGCGACACGGGCATCTGCACATAGAGGGCCGCTGTGGCCTGGAACCACAAGAAGGCAGGTAAGAGGCTGGCCTGCTGGCCCCCCACTGCATCGAGTATCTCTCTGTACGCGACTGCTCAGCCTCTAGGCTTTGTGACTTTTGATTGCCTATTTACTGTGGAATTAATGTTTTGTGTTTACAGCCATGGAAGAGACAAGGAAGCAGTGTTTTGATTGGCTGTCATTTTGTCATCATCATTATTATTATTAATAATAACAATTTGTTGTTGATGTTTATGTTTTGTTATAATCGTTATTACTATCGTTGTTGTTGTGAATGTTGTGAGCTTCACATACAACTTAGAAACATTGCTTTCCAATAGCCAATATTGTCTTATTTTTATATGCTTTAATTATTGGAGTAATCTATCTGTCTTTGATTGGGCAGAGTTTAAGGTCAGACAGGCGTGCGCATGGAGCTGATATGGATGCTGGTGCTGGGGCTGCTGGGGGCTGGTGTGATGGCAGCGGAACTCGGTGGCCGTGATGCGTGTGCCTGGTGGATGGGTGGGATCCGGGGGACACCTGGGCATGATGGGCAGCCAGGCCGGGATGGCAGGGGTGGTCAGAAGGGAGAGAAGGGCGACTCTGGACAGCCTGGTGAGTGCTGTCGATCTTGGCGTTGGGGCGGGGGGTGTGGTGTAATATAGAGAGGGACTAACAGGCAGCTTGTCCCTGCTGCAGGTGTACCAGGGAAGCGGGGCGAGGTAGGCACGTCCGGGGATGAGGGCCCGCCCGGCTACCACGGCTTTCCTGGATACCCAGGTCTGAAGGGAGAGCCAGGTGAGATGGCCTTTGATTACCGCTCAGCCTTCAGCGTGGGCCTAGTGGGACCTGTAAAAGCTTCTGGTGAGCCCATCCGCTTTGCCAAGCTCTTCTACAACGAGCAGCGTGACTATGATGAGCTCAGCGGCAAGTTCCGCTGTGCTGTGCCAGGCCTCTACTACTTCAGCTACCAGCTGGTCGCCAGAAACCAGGACACCAAGGTCGCCCTGTACCATGGCGGCAAGCCCATCACCTTCAGCCTGGATCAGTACCAAGCCGGCGACCTAGACCAGGCCTCAGGGTCTGTGCTGCTGCATTTGGTGGGGGGAGACGAAGTCTGGCTGCAGGTGTATGGTGAGGAGGGGCCGGCCGGAGTCTACACCGACAACACCGCCGATTCCACCTTCACCGGGTTCCTGCTCTACCCAGACCTGAGGGCAAATTTGCTGGCTAAGTGCCACCGTTAGCTGCAGGACAGGAGTGGGGGGGGGGATTTGATTGTCTTTTGTGTGGGGCATCACACCAAGAGAAGCTGGGCATCACACCATGGACACGAGGGGGTGTACTGCATTCTGCTGGCTTTCTATGTTTTAGTGCACATGACGGGCATCTGCAGGCACGTCCACCGTTGTCACCTCCTTGGGCCTTTTTCACTGGGCATGCTGGGAAGCCGCTCGGGTTTCAGCACAGTGACAGCTGCCTACCCACCCATTGGCTTGTAGCAAAGCACAGATTTTAATATCACTGTATTTTTGCTCTGAATAAAGGTCACAAACACGCCACTTGGCAGCTCTGCCCCATGCCTCACATTGCAGAAGTTCCCTCTGCTCCGTGGAATGGCTTCAAACCCTCAGTGTCTCGCAGCAACCCTCTGCCACTAACATCATAGTAATGCTGATGCTTTTATCCTTATTTTTTAGAGCCACGGATATAGAATTTGTAAGCAATTTACGGTTTTATTCTTTGGGAATTAGCTATGTTGTGTCAGAATCTCATTAAACTGCCATCTCTCTTGAATTGAAGTGCACTGTGTGCTGACTTCAGATGCGAAGCCCGTCAGAAGCCCATTCCCTAGGCCTGCTCTGCAATTCAGCCAGTGTCACTCATATATCTTCCTGCAGCTTTTTTGAACTTGAGCTTGAGAATTTGCTCTGATCCTAAAGTGTGTGGGATTTAGCTGTTGGGGGGAATTCACTGGAGTAACAATGGACCAGCTGTGGAGGATGTAATTCTGAATCCGATTCCGGTCACTAGCACCTGACTCCAGATATTTACAATTAAACTGCCAGCAGTTTAACCAGCAGCTTCTCATGCCTGGCTGGACAGCGACCCTGGAAGGGTCCCCACAGGCTTGTCCAAACGCCCCAGAGAAGGAGCCGCCGAAGCGTCTTTCAGTCAGACAGCTTTATTCAGAACGGTTTCTTACAGTCGTACATTAATTTGTTTTTTTTTTTTCTTTAATCTTAAAATGAGTGGGGAAGTGAGGGTTTAGGTTTGTGGAGAGAAAAGGCACAGGAAGGCAGAGCATAAAGACTCTGGGATAGCCTTGTCGCCATGGGAACACAGATAGGCGGCAGGCATTGATGATGGCTGCTCGAGGTGACAGCAGCAGTGTCTGTGGTGGCGTGGGGGGGATTGATGGGCTGCCCCTCCTGGGACCACTGGTTCTCTCTCCAGCTGTGTGTTCTACTTTTTCCGGTACTCTCCGCTGTAGGCCCGGTGGTCCTGAGCCTCGTCATACCTGCTGTACTCTCCCATGATGTCCTCCAGCTGCGTGCCTGTGTGCTCTTGGGGGTTGTAGCTGGCATATGGGTCCTCCTGGCCGCTCTGGTAGGGCTCGTACATCTGCGGGTCGAATGCCGGGCCATCAGGCTGTGTGGCATAGCTGAGTCGGTCCTGCATGGCCTCTCCCTGGTAGTGGGGCTCCTTGTGCTGCACGGGCACATCTCGCTCCTCTTCTGGTGCCCAGCCCCCCTGCCACGTCTGCTCCCTTGCAGCGCTGGCCCCCAGCACGGGTTCCTCAGCGCGCCGTAAGCGGCAGTTGCGGTCATATTCGGGGTCACAGTCGGGGTCGGGCTCAACAATGCCATTGTTGCGGGTGCCGTCAGGGTTCAGGTGTGGCTCAAAGGATCCGGAGTCTGACTGCTGGGGGGGAGGGCGGCCCCCACAGCTGGGATCTAAGGGGTGGCAGGTGGCAGTGCTGCCATGGACGGGCCGGACCGCAGTGTCGGGCAGCCTGCTGGCAGCGCTGCTCTGGGTGTCACTCGCCAGGTCCAGGGGCACGCAGTCTTCATCGTAGAATACATAGCAGTCGTAGCCCTCCTTGGTCTTGCCCCGGGGCCCCAGGCGGTGACGGGGGTCCTCGTCTGGCTGAGCAGGGCGGCCTTGCTGGCAATAGGGGTCATAGCGTGGGTCGCAGGCAGCCGGGTCGTCCATTGCGTGGCGCTCAGGCCCGGCGAGCCGCGCTCCCGTCAGCGGGTTGCAGTTGTTGTCATGGAGCGGGTTGCAGGGCGGGGCCTGCATGTTCTGAGCAGCAGCGTTCAGGCAGTATGGGTCGTAGCGTGGGTCGCATGCCGTGTAGCGCTGGTATAGCCCTGAAGGTGCCTTCTGGATGGGTCTCGACCCGCACCCAGGGTCCTTCTGGGGGTCGCAGCCCAGGTACGCGTAGGAGGGGGCAGGGCCCAGGGCCGCCTGGTAGCCATAGGCGGCCCGGAGGTGATACTGTAGGCACTCAACATCCTTGGAGTCGCATATACGCAGGAGCTCTGCCTGCTGTTCGGTGGACAGCAGTGGCGACAACGCCGGTGCGTAGTACATGCTGGGCGCTACAGCCTTGGGCGGGACCCAGACAGGCGCCGGCACTCTAGGCTGGGATGCACCACAGTAGGGGTCCCTGTAGGGGTCACAGGCCTTCACCGAGGGGTTCCGGGGGGGCTCAGCTTTGCCGACTGGCCGGCCGATGTAGGACGCCACGCAGTTGGGGTCGTCAGTCTCGGCGCAAGACTTGTAGATGTCACCCAGGTGCCGCAGGTAGAGGTTGTACGAGCGGCGGCCCTCGGCCCGGTTCTTGTTTTTCAGGTAGGCCAGGTAGACACGGTCGAGCTCCTGCACCTACAGGACACACAAGCGCATGTGCCTCGTAAGCCAGGGAAACTGACACTGCAGCCGCCATAGGAGATCCTGGACCTCTGACCCCACTCCTGCCCATCTCAGCCCACTGCCTGTCTATGTAACATGTCACATCTTAGGATCCTTGCGTGTCTGGTATTCTTGAGAGCTCTGTGGGGGGGGGGGGTCTGTGGGTACTCACCCCCTCCTGGTTCCCTGTGTCTGTAAAGTACTTGTACCAGCCCCAGAAGTCTGAATGCTGGTTGTACCAGCTGATGTTCCTCCTGCTGCGCGAGAGCTTCCTGGAGGCGGATGCGGTAGCGTCTGCCAGGACCCCGTCTGTCGGGATGCAGCCCATTAGCGACATGCTGACGAGAGGGGGAAGAAAAGGGGGAAGAGGAGGCCAAGAAGGAGACGCCGTTCTTACCGTCACCCTTCACACGTCGACCAGTGGGCCCGGCGCTCAGGAACGCTGCAGGGAAGAAAGGTGGGTGTGGCAGAAGATCCAGATGCTACATATTACAAATGCATACAGAACTCCAGGGGGCGACATGGTGCTTTGAAGGGCTGCCGCGGGGGGTGGCTGGTGGGTGGGCGGGGCGCCTGTTAAACTACAAAGCAGAGACCGGGAGCCCGAGGCAGCCAATTAGCAGGCTGCCATAAAACAGCAGCTGCTGCTGCCTGCACTGCAGTGCTCCCACAGTGCTTTACTGTGCTTCTGCAGCACGCAGCAGGCCACTGTCTGCAGGCCCACGTGCAGGAGGAGCTTTCGGCAGGCAGGACGTGTTTTACACCTCATATCACAGCTGGACTTCGGGTATGGGGGCAAGTTAAAACCCACACTAGCACATCTGCAGAGTGACGATCAGCTGGCCTTTTAGCTTTCACCTCCATATCCACTGTATCTTGTAATCAAAAATTACCCATAATCTGCCAGATTCATTGGAGATGACATACATGGCATCTTATAATTCAATAGATGTCGTGTTTTGTGACATAGCTAAGAGCAGGACTGATCTTACATGACCAGTGATTTTTTTAGGACTTCTTTTTGTGAAAACTGCTTGTTCTTTATTTCAGGCTTTATGTGGTGACTTAGTAGAACCAAATGCTTGAAAGCATTTTAAAGTGGTATTTTCAGGCTTCCCGTGTAACTGATATAGCTTTTAACCTGTTATTTATGATTACAAACAGCTTTACTTTTATGTCCTAGATATGCAGTAGTATTCACTGAAATCTATAATTATGTATTGTTGCATAAGGTGTTTCCTTTCAGGCATGTGCTAATTCATGATTTTCCTGCTTAGTCATTTTTACTGTTACTTCGCTGGGATGATTCAGATTAATTAGTTTGTCCAAGGGGCCAACAAACAAGAACCTCCTTGGACTTTGATCATTACCCAACTAGCCTGCCAACCGTGCACTAGTGGTAGATTTGCCTACGGGGGGTGTTGTCCTGAACAATAAACCCCAGGGAAGGATGCCACTCACCTGGTAATATCGCCACAGCGAGCAGCATTCTGGTGAGGATGGAGAAGAGGCCGACTCCTCCAGAACGAGCCATTCCCGTTGTGTTCCCGCTTCCCAGTGGCAGATGACTTGGATTCAGGATGTAGGGTGACAACCTGCTACCTGAGGCGGGTCATTTATCAGGGAGAATCACTGTGGTAAATCTTACCCTGGTTAGTCTACAACTCAAAGGCTCTGTGCTGCCTTAGGGTATCTGCTGCAGTTACTGGCTCACCCCCCAGTGGGTTCAGCCACTGGGCCAGCCCTGTCCTCAACATTTTCAAAAGAGGCCCCCAAACATCTGCCAGCTGTACAATCTACTGACACTTGATAAGTGTTGTTTTGGCTTGGGGGGAGAATCTCAGAGGAGGAAGCTACAGTATTGCTCGAGAGTGTCAGAGGAGGAAGCTACAGTACTGCTCGAGAGTCTCCGAG
This sequence comes from Hyperopisus bebe, assembly GCA_026777045.1. Taxonomy (NCBI): domain Eukaryota; kingdom Metazoa; phylum Chordata; class Actinopteri; order Osteoglossiformes; family Mormyridae; genus Hyperopisus; species Hyperopisus bebe. The sequence continues at coordinate 25,369,881 of JAODJW010000081.1, forward strand.
GAGGAAGCTACAGTACTGCTCGAGAGTCTCCGAGGAGGAAGCTACAGTACTGCGTGAGCGTCTCTAACTAGGAAGCTACAGTACTGGACTAAAGTCTCCAATTAGGAAGCTACAGTACTGGGCTTACATCTCCAAGGAGGAAGCTGCAGTACTGGGCTTACATCTCCAAGGAGGAAGCTACAGTACTGAGCCAGAGTCTCTAACTAGGAAGCTACAGTACTGGACTAAAGTTTCCAATTAGGAAGCTACAGTACTTTGCTAAAATCTCCAAGGAGGAAGCTACAGTACTGCGCAAAAATTTTAGGCAGTCAATGAAAATGTTTAAGGCTATTAATCTGGGTCATAAGTATTCATTTACTCAGAAAAGAACACAATTTAACAATAGAACATATGCAAATTAACAATAACAATAAAAATAAATTTCTTATGTTCTGCAAAAAGTTAATATCTTGCTGAATGGATAGATGAACACCGCTCTGGTTTCTAAACCTCTTCTTAGGGCACTCCAGCCATCCCATATATCTGTTAAACTTCAAAACTAGCTCACGTAATTAATTAATTGATTAACTCAATCAGGTACTGATCAACCAAACAGGGTGTGCTGGTGGTTGAATAAAAAAAATTCATGGATGGTTGCTGGGGTGACTTTAGGAGAGGTTTAGAAATGGCTGAATGAACACAATTTGTGAGACTTTCACTTTTATTAAAAACAGACCCTCCCAGTAAAGGTTTAGCTCAGCTTTGCATTAAACCTGCATGAAATCTGTCACCCAGGAGTGACTTTATACCGTCCCGGCAAGAGCGTAACTAGAAATTCAGGGCCCCCTGACAATCCCCTCCATCCCGTTCCAATTTTACGTGTAATCTGATGTATTCAGGGGCCCCTTGGAATCTGCCAGACTCTCTACTGTATGCCCATCTGACACCCCTGTGTCTGGTGCACATAGTCTATATGCTTGGATGAAGGAATGAGTTGCTTAATATTTCTATTTCTTTACAAACCACGACATGTGATTTGACATGTAACTCCTTGCACAAAGAATACTGGGATGTAACACAAATATATAAAGGAAAGCAGAACCATAAAATACAGCTACAATATACAGGTAAATATAAAGGTGGCTGTTTGCAGTGGGGGACGTGGGGGATCTTACCTGTGTGACCGTGGTGGGTAGGCTGTACACCCTGTAGGACCGGCTGGAGCTCCTCACACCGGGCTGAACAGGATGTGGCTCTGCTGCTAGGCTGTGGGGGACTGAGTTGATGCGTGCAGGTCGAACCCGAGCCCTCTCCAAGCTGCCTCTCTGCACCCCTTGCAACCAATTGCTGCTCGCCGGGGATGGGGCAGCGTTTTAAACCGAAAGGTGCGTCTCAGGGCTGGGGGATGCTGTTAGCTGCACGGTGATTGGCTGTCGGCCTTCCACGGGACCGACCAATGGGGTCACATAATTAGCGAAGTGCAGCGGGACCCAGCTTGGGGAAAATCATAAAAGCAGAGCCTACGAGATTAATGGGCTGTAATTTCTCTGGCTGCCACGTTTGATGGCATCCTGGACTCCAGGTAGAGCACAAACAGCCCAATAAATGCAGCCAGCCACTCCCCCTGCTGCTTTGGAGTGAGAGAGCAACTACAACTTTCCAGTGGAAAAAGCATGGAGTCACTTTAGGGCTGCTGTGAGTCTGTGGGCTTGCCTTTCTCTTCCAGTGCCTGAATCCTGCACATGTCACATTCTAAAAATATAAGCCTTTATTCACTGATTTCACTGTCAGCTAAGGTTACCCCTGCCAAATGACACTTGAAAATGCTCTTAGTGCACCGAATATTCAAACGACCAGAAATGCTGCCCTATGTCTTCATTGTTTGAATAGCTGGAAATCCCTTGGGTGCTTCTTAATCAAGGTCATGTGTTACCCCTGAGAAAATAGAACTTCACATAGGTTACTAGCCACCTATCTATGACATTGGGTTAAATGCAAAACATTTGTCTGAAAGACCCTTTAAACTTCCAATTGTAATACATCCTGCTGATTCCTCATTCTCTGTTTCCTCCATTTTGCATTTGAGTTGCATGCTTGCAAAGTTGCTTGTTAAGCTTAATTCAAACAAGGTGGATCTGCAAAGTCCCGGAGCTCCTTTCCCCTCATTCTGCTCCTAAGTCTCTCACGGGTCGACCCAGAACTGCTCCAGGAAACCAACCAGGACTCTAAAAGCTCAGAACTGGCTACCAGCAGCTACAAAGATCAAAAAGTCTCCTGATATGGCTTAGAAAGCAGGTTTTCATGAGAGACGCTCTCAGAATAATGATCATGTCATGCAACATGAGGAATATGCTATTTCAAGTCCTTACATGTCCACTTTCTTGTAAAAAAAAAAGGGTTTTCCAAGATTAAATGGAATCGGAGAACGCAGACCTCATAGCAAACAGCCTTGGGAAATCACAGATATATAATTAGGGTTCCGGACAGCTCACTAACAGGTGTTCTCCATGACAAACGGACCTGGAACACAGTTTGGAAAATGATATGGCCGTCACTCCATCTCAGGCACTGGAATGTCAAGGATTCGCGGTGTGCAGAAACAGCTGGAGCAGACATGTTTTGCAGAAAAGAGAAATGAGTCAAAAAGGGAAATGCGCAGAGCAAAGTGCTCGCGCTCCCTGTCATCATGGATGCCTTCAAACAGCTGTGCTCGTTTGCACCTCGCTGTGGCATGAATCTCCAAAAGGTGAAGTGTGACAGCAGCGGGGCACAAACAACTGCCCAGCAATGCCTGGCTGCAGTGTCACCTTGACTCTCCTTTGGGCCATTAAGGAGCACCTCTCACACTGGGGTATGGGGGAGAAGTGGACACTGAGATAGGTGGCTGGGTCCCAACCCACTGGCGTGGCTCAGTGCTCGAGGCCCTGCTTGAAGACCACTGGAGGTATGTTATGCCCTCATGAGGCTGGCAATCGCTGCTGAAAATGAAGCCTGACAGCATGGATTCCAGACACGCACTATGATCTTCCTCTGGAAAGCCTCTGGAACCCCACCGGCGCAGGCTGCCATTACCAGACCTCACTAGGTCAGTCTGATTACAGAGGCTTCCCCTTATGCTAAAGCGGAAGTCACAGGACCATTACTGTGAGGCTGCAGCTGCTTTCGCAACTGGGCCGTTAGACACACGTGCAGGTTCAGCAGCTCTCACGCAGGATCCGTGCCAAGGAACACCAGTGCCCCTGGCTGGCCATTTAGTGGGGGTATCTGGGGCTAATTTCATCAGCTCTGGGGGGAGGGGGGGGGGCACCTTAAACGCTTTGCTGTAAGTCAGGCTGCCTCTCAGATCACGCTGCACCATAAAACTGAAAGCTCATCTGGTGAGCAGGACATCAAAGAGGTTTAGCCAGAGTGGAGACGAGCCCCCGTGGTGGCGGAACGTGCTCGTAAGCAACTCCTGGCAGCCCCCATGGTGCGCTACTCGTGGCATGGGCTTACAAACCACAGATTCAGTAAACTTTCTTTGGTCTGAAACTATTCTGTCATATTATTATGCTCACACATTTAAAGGGAATACATGTATGGTGGCGCAGTGGTTAGCACTGTTGTCTCACTTGTCTGGGACAAGGTTCGAGCCTCAGCCTTACAAAAACATCCTGAGGTTAACTGGAGTCACTAAGTTGCCAACAGGTGTGTGTGTGGGTGTGATTGTGGCCTGTGATGGGTTGATGCCCCATTCTGGGATGTTACCTGCTTTACATCCATGGACTCTGGACCTGTGAACCTTAATAAGACAAGTGGTTACAAAAAAATGGATGGATACAGGTGCAGAATCTATGGAAAGAGTAAGTCTCATTAGGATGGTCACTATAGCACGTTATGTGAAGCTGCTTTAATAATAATACATTTTATTTCAAAGGCGCCTTTCAGAGCACACAAGGACACGGTACAGAATTACACAACGAATAAGAACAATCAGAATAAAAAAACAAATTACAAAACTAAAACAGTATAAAAAGCTAAAAGAATTCACAGAGAGTAGGCACTTTTAAACAGATGTGTTTTCAATTTAGAGTTAAAAAGAGAAAAGTAGTTTATATTTCTAATGTCTTTGGCAAGGAGTTCCGGAGTCCGAGAGCAGAGCAACAGAATGCCCTGCTCCCCATAGTGACAAGGTGGGCAGAAGGGACAATGAGGTGCATAGAGGAGGAAGACCTGAGGGAACGAGAGGGAGTAGCAATGTGAATAAGATCAGACAGGTATGGCCGAGCGAGGTTGTGAATGGCCTTAAACATATAGAGGAGGATTTTGAAATTAATGCATAGATGTACCGGGAGCCAGTGCAGCTGCTGCAGGACAGGGGTGATATGATGTATAGAGGGGGTTTTAGTAATAATACGAGCAGCAGAA
>JAODJW010000081.1:25379470-25390768 GCA_026777045.1 Hyperopisus bebe
TAATATTGAAATAGCCATTTGGCTGAACAGCATCCAGACCCGTTAGAATCTTATAGACCTGGATCATGTCCCCCCTTTAGTCTCCTTTGCTCAAGGCCAAACAGATTCAGCTTAGCTAACCTCTCCTCATAAGACATTCCTCTAAGTGATAAGTTGTCAGACAATTTAAATGTAAGGCTCAACTCGAATCTGCCATCTGCACCTCACCCTGCTCCCTTGGTTGGTCTCACTCCCAGGGGCACTGACAGCTGCATCTCATTCCAGTGATTACCTAATGTCATATAACCGCTCTATGCAGTCCGGCCAGTGCGAGGAATTGACTCATGCATCATTACTAAAGGTCTACTACCTCCCCGGGTTTCCACAGCGTCCCGTGTGTCGGCTTTTCCCGCCACCTGCCCGGTGAGCATGCTTCCTAACCCTGCTGCCAGTACATATGTGTTTCTCTGCTTTCCCATACTGGCCCAAGTGTCTGCCTTTCCTGGCATCCCAAAGACAGACCTTTTACTTACTGATCCGGGACCGTACCTACAGCTTCGACTCCTGTCTCTCATTTTTGACTTTGTTTTGCTGTGCATCTGGATATACGATCCCAGGGGTTTTCAGAACTGAACAAATCCTGGTTCTCATTAGCATTAAGTCACACTGGCATCTACAACTAAAGTTTTATAGTAATAATCTTGAAACACATTCCTAATATATTTTCTCATAAGCAGGAGAAACATTAAGGTGTGTATATGTATTCATACACACACATACACACAGACCTGTACTAACATTTTTGTGGGGACCATGAATTCATTTCTATGGGCAAAACCCTAATCCCAACAATGACAACCATAACCAAACAAAATATATCTCTTTTGTCATTTTTAGTTTTTTATTGCAGTCATTGATTTTTATAAAATGGAATTTTCCCTTGTGGGGACAGAAAAAATGGTCAGCACAACGTCAGAATAACAGTTTTTTTTTTATTACATTTGTCCCCCACACACGTACTTAGGTCTGTGTACATTGACTCTGTGCATCAAGTAACTGTTTTCTGCCTGCGTTGCTGAGTTGTTAAGCATTACATATATGACTAATTCGCCTACCAAATGACAATCACAAACCCAAAAAACTTTTTTCAGATATGATGCGACCTGCTACACCATTGACGATGTGCTGCAGTGCGTGGATGATACTCTTACCTCAGTGCAGCTTGGATCCCCACTGATGCTTACAGCTTCGTTTAGGCCACCGGATGCTTCAATCTTGGAAGCCTGTGCAGACTGACTAGGCGCTGGGTCGTACCTCCTCCTGAGCTGATGCGACTTATTAGCCTAATTGAAATCATGAGACATTCCGCCGTCAACCATACAAACAGCATTTCCCTTTGTATATCTGCATGAATGCTGCATTGTTTCTGCGCCTTGCTCACTTTTTCCTTTTTTAAAAGGTTGTTTTTTTACACAGTACAAATAAACAATTATACGAGTCGTAGCCTCGTACGCGATCCGCTCTAAATAATAGAGTAGGTTAAACCCCAAAAATAAGCCTTTATTAACCGCTCCAACTTTAAAGTTGCGTTTAGGTTTAACACGCATGTTGAATGTAGGCGACAATACCATCTTCGATGTATATTCATAATAGACGTATATTTATACGTCTATTATATTTATACGTCTCAAGACGATCTTTGGTAGCTTAAATGGAAACGAAGCAAGGCCGGGGGGTTGAATCCAGCCCATGTGTGTATATGGAGAGCTATGTCTGTATGCTACCCCAGCGCAGCACACGGTTCCTCCTGCACGCTAAAGACATGCAGCTATGTAACCTGGACTGCGACTGACAGCTATGCAATCACGTGCCCTGCGACTGACAGGACCACCGCCTCGTGGCGCGGCGTTAGCTGGGGTATGCTGGGTAAGTTGTTGCAGGATGGACAGTTGCCTGTTTTTCGGTGATGGATCGAAAATTTAATCACAATCACACATCTTACATTGTCGACTAACTGGAAGACTGCTGTAAACTTCATATTCATCTTTATGGCAAAAAATCCACTAAGAATGGAAAAAGTATTAAGAATTGCTATGTGAGAAGAGAGTGAACATCGCGCAATAGACGAAGAACATGAGTTATGAACCATTTTAATTTTCAGTGTAAGTGTCTGACGAAATTTTATATATAAAGGTAGGTAATAACATCTGTCTTACGTTTGGGTGTTAAATACAAAGCCGGGGTGGGAAAGGGAGCAACTTCCTGAGGTAAATCTCAATTTTCTAATACGGACGCTAGCTCAGGGATAATTGGGGGTTGGGGGCGTTTAACGTTACGGCACTGGACTGAAAATCTATGCTACAGAAAAGATTTGTTTTCCCCGTAAATTCGCGCCGACTGTACCTGCCCCGACCGAGTGCGAGCAGCAATACAACAGTCCACCAACTGGGTCACTACCCCGTAGTGCTGCCAAAATCTTGTGCGCTGACATCTATTATGTCGTAATAAATCAAACCGGTGATTCTGCCAGAACATGCACTGTATTTGTATGTAAGAATATTGTGTGGAAAACTGTGTTGTTTTTAATCGCAATATTAAATTAAAAACCAGAGGATAATACTAAATAAATACAAATCATATATGTACACAATTTGCGAAGTTCAATTTACTACATATGCAAATACTAGCTACATTTTTAGTTATATTTCCAGTAATATGTATTCTGCTTGTACTAGTTGCTTCTTGTGATTAGTTTCTCATTTTCTTTCTCCCATGAAGCATGGAGAAGGAGGTTGTGATTGAGGAGCTGGTTCACTCCAGGTCCTGGCTGAATGAGGTGAATGCAGAGCTGCAGAAGTCTGTGGACCTCGCTGAGGTCAACATCACAACTTTGCGCTCAGAGATGGGCTTCCTGCGTAGTCAAGTCAAGAGGTGGGGCTTATCCTGGTGCAGTGACTGGGGGAGCTGCCCTATTAGGTCATGTAACAGATGATTTTTATCACTCAGCATGGAGTGGTCTGTCGCAGAGGCGGAGGAGCTGACAGAGGAGCTGGAGGAGGCGCGGGCCCACCTGGCTGAGCAAGGAGTAGCTAACTCCGCCCTGCAGATGACTATCAGACGGCTGGTGGGTGGCGGGAAGCTCCTGGAGCAACCATAGGGGGCTTGGTCCTGAATGCAGATCTCCTGAACTGTGGGGCAGCTCTTCTGTGGCAGTCCTCATAACTCCATCATTCACTGTTTCTATCACTTCATGGCAGGAGAAGGAAAATGTATCTCTGGAAGAGCACATTGAATCCGTCAATGCCAAGGTATGGACGTCTGCTTTGAAATGGCACCCTTCTGTCATGACTCATTCTAACCTAGACTAAACCGGAGTGATGTGATGTTACATGCTGCAGATGGCCTGCATGCTTCCGCAGACAGAGATGGACAAGGAGCGGATCGCCAGTCTCCGAGGTGACCTGAAATTGCTGCAGGTAGACGGCTCGACTTTGGGATGTCTGGACGGCGTGATTTGGAGTCCTTTTTCCCAGCTGATGCCTCTAATGCCGCATTGCTTTTCCAGGACCAGATGGATGAGATGAGATTGGCTCTTCTCGTCAAAGAGGAGCTCATTCAGAAGGTTTGTTTATGAATCATGTGCAGATCACTTATGCTTTTAAACTGCAGTGCTGGCAGTGTACCTGACCTTCATGCACATATAAATGATGAGCATTTTTATTATAGGAAGCGTGCAGTAATACTGTTTCTGTTGTGTTTTACCCAGAAAGATTTTATGATTGAGGAGCTGGAGAGTTCGCTGCATGAATACTCCATACTAGTACAGGTACTGAGCACGGCACTCATACTCCAACTGGCAGAAGATGAAAGCCGTCTCGAGGTGGGTCGTGATCTCTGTTTGCTTCATTTCTTCTCTGGAGGATCTCAAAGAGAAGATCATGGAGCTCGAGCAGCATCAGGAGGAGGCTGTGATGTATGAGAGCCAGTGGAGTATTTTTAACCGGAATCATTAGTGCACATTAGATGTGGGAGTTAAGATCTTAGTCACATATGCAAGGCTTACAGATGAGAAGCACTTTGCAAAGTGCAGTACAGACACAGCAGGTCAGTGGATTCACACTTTCGGAATGCTGGGAAACACTAACGGACATCGCCATGGTTTCTGTCTGACAGCAGCTCCAGCAGTGGTGCCTTTCAGCCCTTCGATGGCACGTTTTCTCCTCCCACCGCACCCTGCGTCTGCCTGAGCCATGAGCTGAGGCTGCAGTTGCCCCAGAGGCACTCAGGTGTGTCCTGGCAGGTGTGTATTTGTGTGTGTGTCTGTGCCTGTGAGCGCCGCCTGCCTGTGGTGCAGGAAGGACACCCGGGTATCTCGCCAAAGGACACAGCTTGTCCAATCCAAAGGCCACCTTGCACAAGTCATTTAGGGAACAATGGTTTGTATTCTTGACAGACACCTTTACCTGAAGCGTTTCACGAAACGCCACCCGGTCCCCAGGAAGAAACTGACTCCGAGGAGGAGGAGGCTATGAATGAGTGGGAGAAGGAGACCCCAGAGAAATCTGCTCCCCCTGAGCTCCTTTTAAAGAGGTAAGCTAATTCTTTCCGGGGGGGGGGGGGGGGGCGACGACACGTGTGGTGTGAATGTCGTTTTTCAGGCTTGTACCGGCCCCTCCCTCCCCTCCGCCCTGTATCAGGCAGGAGGTGCCCTGCTGGAGGTGGCCATTGCAAGCAGTGGCTGCTGTGGCCCTGGGCCTTATCTCTCTGGGGATGATCACCATCACAATGCCTGGCAGCCTGGACTCCCTGGTGACAAGCTGCTCCAATGGCCTGCGAGCCATGGGGCAATTCATCCTCCAGCCTCACTGCTCCCTCCACCACGCAGACCTTCCCCCCATCTAGAGAGCTTTCCTCACCCCAAACATCATGCATTAATAAAAGCACAGGTGCCATAGACGCTGCCTGCTTTGTCTCTTTACAGTTTTAGAATAGAATATATTTATTGTCATTTTACATATTCGACAAAACAGTTTGCTTCTCACAAATGGTGAGAATAGTGATTATTGCTCCTGGTGGAGGAATTGTGCAAAATAGAGAGGGGCTTCCTGTGTAGTAATTATAAATAAGATAAAAATCAGGGGGGAAAAAATGGAGAAATATATAAACATAATGTATGAATAGGTCAGGTGAAGTTAGGGAGAGTGCAGTGGTACAGCATGTTGCACACACCCACCTGGCCCACAGTCCAGTCCCTCCCTCCGCAAATGGCATGTGCATGTTCAGGGTACTTCAGACTCATAATTTTACCGGCTAGCGACATGGCACTGGTGTCAGTACGGAGGGATCGGACCGCATCGAGTGACACTGGGGGGTGACACCAAAATAAACGTGTATAACAAACCGATGATTGTGCGTAATTTCCTTGAACACCATCTTCGTTTTGAACACCCAGCCATTCGTATAAAGGTTAAACATCTGTACGTACTTACTTTTGGATCCTTTTAACGCGCTCCGGTCATTATTACCCAGTGATACTTGCGCTACGATTCACGTGATTTCATATGCAGGCACGTGCTATTGGTTACTGCAGGCGTTTCGCAGTTTTTCTCAAAATGTCTGGTGTTTTTTTAGATACAAAATTACGGTAATTAGTATTCTTGTACCTCTATCAGTATTTTTTGAGAATGAAGTTGTAAATAAAGGAAAAGGCGAAAAATAATTAAAAAGTGTTAGTCTATCAATTGAAGGTTAGTTGGCACAAGGCATTAATTTCGATGAAGTGATTCGCAGGTTTGAAGGCTAGGAGAGGAAATGCATGGTTTTAGTCCAGCTAAGTGCGGAAATGTTTGTGTATTTGTTCCTGTTTATTTTTTCACGGTATTATTTCATTTATGAATACATTTCCACATGCATTTATTTATAATTTCTGCATTATTTTGGTCGCTAATAATTATGCAAATCTGTTTTGTTACAGAATTTTTAACCATAACCATATGAAATTATGAATGTAAATACATAGGTGAGCAGCAGTTATTGAACGAGAAGTGCACAAACGGAAACATTCGCCCATAAAGTAATGTGGAAAACCACATGGTGTGCAAAGACAGCTACGTAGCGTGAAGTCTCGTAGTTGGAATAGTCCATTTTATCGAACATGTTAGTGTGCCCCCTAGTGCACTAATGTCGACGCTACAGCTCGATCATCGTTGCAGTTTGGAATATCTGGCAGACCCCCACGACCAGGATAGGTGGTTAGAGGATGGATGGATTCATGGGGAAACGAAGGCCTCGCTATCAGAGTTACTCAATCACAGGTATCTTACTGAAATCTAGGAGGTTTGTCTGAGCGACAAACATTTAGCACAAACTATTTTGACACGCAAGTACTTTTCTAAATTTCCCATGTAGTGTGCGAGAGTGCGTCCTGCGATGAACTGGAATCCCATTCAAGGTGGACCCCTGCCTTGTGTAAACAAATGAAAACGACGCAAAAATAACATTAACTGGTAATACAACTCCTTAGAATACAGGAAATGCTGCGATGAACAGGTGTTAAACACGTTTCGAAGAATAGGAAAGAGAAGACACAGTTTTACGAAACACCACAAATGCGCTAAAATGAACGGAAACTTGATCATGAGAAATACGTACACAGCTGTAACATAACGGAATGTTCCGTGGTATTACACGTTAAATCAACACATGGCGTAAGGGCAAGTGTTTGAGTGACCACTAGGTGGCACCAACCGTGACTTCTTGTTACAACCCTAATCAAAATTAGCCTGTCTACAGACTTAACGCATTGACATTATTGTGAAAGTTTGTCGTTAGGCTGCATTTTGGTACTGTTAACGATTCTTGCTACTTAAAGAAGTTTCCCATGTCAGATGCGTGAATGTTTATAAAGTACACGCGTTTAGTTTTTGTTATAATAATTGTAGATTAAATCCAATAGAAAACAGAATTTTATGATGACAAAATTATTTAAACCTATAGCAGTATAGAGGTAATAAAAACAGAGAAATTAAACTAACGTTTATATGCATGTCCAGTTTTTAATTTAATTTTTAGTTTAATTTAAATTGCCACGCTTCAGAAAACTTACTAGAGGTGAAGGACTTTTATGCTAGTCAATGAATTTTGTATTTTGATTTCAATTTTGCATATTCTTTTCCAATTATAAACATCTTTCTTTTCATAAACTGCTTTTGACCTCCAAGGTCACAAAACTAAATCTCACATCAGCTCAAGGCAATAGCTGCAGCCTCACACAGCATTTACAAGTGACACAGGTCATATTTGAAAGGCAACAACAAATAAAAAGTATGTTTACAAGCCAAGTCATTGGGGAGCCAGTTTGGGTCTCCACCTGTAGTTTTGTAGGGTGATTGCCGACATTGTTGTCAGGGTGCAGAATAAACAGACAAAATCCCTCAGAGCAAAGCAGACGCAGGCGTCGCTGACAAATGCTGACAAGCGAAAAACAGCAAGGCTGCATGAGGCGAGTTTCACAGCTGTCTGCCATAGCAACTTGGGGGTGGGGGGAGACACGTCTCTGCCACAGGTGTACAGATCTTAAGTTTTTTATGTGTATCTATACACATACAGTTTAAATAAAGAGGAAAAGCCCTATTAAGACCCCTGATACCTGATGCGATAAACTAGCATAGCTCCTCAAAAATATATTTAAGTAACATAAGATTCAATTTTTACATTGCCAGATATCCCCTATATCTGGGATACACTGTCAGAAAAAAATACCAGTTTGTACCTTTGAGGGTATAGTTACTTGTCATTGGGGCTGCACCCTCAAGGGTCTCCCAGCTGTACCTTAGCTAGGGTTGCCAGCTCCATAAAATCCTGGACACCCAGTCACTGACCAAAATATCTGTACAAAGCGACACCATTGCAAAGGTTTGCTTAGGTCTGTTTGATTGGGAAACTGATTGGCACATTCCATGTCCCGGAATAAAGGTGTTCTTTTCCAGGACAGACGACCAAAATCCAGCATGGAAAAGCCTGGGTGGGTGGCAACCCCTAGCTGTAGGTAAATACACACATGCGGAAGGCAGAGGCAGTGGCTTCCTGTAATTCATTCTTAGCTCCCTTTGATATCTATTTGTTTGTAACCATGTTTTTTGTGAATCGTGATCCCTTAGTCCTCGCCTACAGTATATGTTTACGTCACTTTGTTAAAAAACACACGTTTGAAGCAGTTTAAAAGTTTATTATTAATTAACTGCTGTGGACGAAGGAGGAGAAAAGTATGCCTGGTGCATTCACCATACTGACAGTGCAAGGGGCATTTTTATTAGTTGCTTAATATGGTTTGTATTGTGCTGATAAGTTCAAATTATGTCAAAACGGATCTGTAAGCAGGGTTGTCATCGCTTGTCAACTGGCTGGCGTGAGATTTTCAATCTGCGCACACATTTGCATGTGTGTAACAGTTCAATTGTCTTGTAAATAGTCTCTAGGGTTTGCAAACTACTCAAACAATTTTGATGTAGATAAAATAAGGTTTATAATGGAATAATATCGATTTCTTGTGTGGGCGTGATAATCCGAAAGCGTCGCGCCAGATGCGCAAGAGTTGGCATCCCAGCTCTAAGTTGAGTAGAATCTAATTAAACAAATGCAAGCTGTCTATAAGATGCTAAGCTTCTGGATAATTAAGCTGATGATTATGGTTTCAGTAGATAATGCAGGCAGATATTAATACTCATGTCACGCATATAAAATCCACAACAGAGAATCAGAGTTGTACAAGGTTACTGTGAATCAAATGAAAAGGTTTTCTAAAACATTCCTTCAACAATTTCAACAAAACAGCCACTTTTATGGGTCATTTTCCATGAGTTCATTTGATTGTCTGTGCCCTTGCTCAGCCGGTAACCCTTAGAAATCTGAAAAAGGAGACAAGATGACATAATCTTCACATATTATATTGATTATAAGTTTATTTCATTTCTATCTCAAAATCACATGGCTGGATGGATGTAGAGAGCATGCAAACATCTGTTATTATTATTATTATTATTATTATTATTATTATTGTTATTATTATTATTATTATTAATAATATATTACTGGTATGATTTCTGCATATAACTCACATTATGTCTAATGGCATATGTAAAATTAACAGCAAATTTCACCGCATTCCAAATAAACACACTGTCCACTTTTAAATCAAAAATAGGTTGAGAAGCTGCAAAATGATAGCTGTGGTGCCCTGTCGCATTGACTAGTACAGCTGGATCGATTGGGGGACATTACCTTTGATTTTCTTGGCAACCCAGAGAGCTTTTGGGTTGGAGCAAAATCTTCCCTTATTTGTCTGAAACCTAAAGCAGAAGATCAGAGGAAGTTAGGAAAACCTGTGCACTCTGTTTTTACCGCTGGACCATGTCACCATTGCCCCCCTGAGCAGAGACATTCATTTTATGTAAGATACATATATAAATATATGTAAAAAATTCCACTTAATATGGCAAAGTCTTTGACTGAAAGAATCTGTCATCAGATCAACTCTTATCAATGTGGCACCTACTATTAAAATGTAGTGGTAAACATAAAATTGTTTATTTGCCACATGCACAAGTATGAGTAGCTTGGAATACTTGTCTTAGCCTACCCTAGCTTGCTCTCCATGGCTTGGGGGGGGGGGCAGGGGTCACAGCACAGGGTCAGCCAACATGCTGCACCCCTGGAGCTGGGGGTTAAGGGCTCACAGACATGTGACTGTTGTGCTGAGGCTGGGGTTTGAACCAGCAACCTTCTTATCACAGGCACATAGTCACTCACCACCCCCACGAAAGGGGAGAAGACAGGAATGCAATGCAGCAAGTAGGGAACCTTCACTGGATGCTCAACACCAAAACATAAGACCCCCATTAATTTTCAATATTTTTCTAATTATAGTCAAAACAATCTATGCTGAACTGACATTTGAAGACAGTCAAGGACCCCCATGTCTGAAAACATGTTTGGGCCCCCCTACACAGGTGAAGATATTGTTTCTCTTGTATGCATTCTGCAGTGATAACAACAATTGCTAATGTTTATTAATACAAATATATTATCCAACACTATTTTTTCCTCAGGTAATGACACTGCTCTGAATGTTTATGAACAAAAAGAATTAAATCAAAGACCTATCGGTAAAATCAGAAACCTGATAACCATTAAATGTGCACTTAATAACTGAACAGACCCTCACTTTAAGGTATTAGCCTTCAACAAAATAAAACATATACTATAAATTACAATATTTTAAATTAAAATGAAATGAACCATGTAACAATGATCACTTTCCCCTCCACCAGCTTCCCTGTGAGACACTGCTACCTGAATGGTGTGACACTAGCTGTGAATTTTGGGATTCTGTGCAATTTCACAACCAAAGCTCTCAATATTATAGGGCCATAGACTCTTAGACCTGAAACTCTCAGACCTGCCGCACTCAGGCCCGCCACTATAAGGCCCGCCGCTATCAGGCCCGCCGCACTCAGGCCCGCCGCTATCAGACCCCCCCACATAAATGTGCATTAATTCCCTCAAATCAGTAAAGACTCAGCCCCCCTATCCATTCATGTTTAACTACGCCCCTGGTTTAACATATTTTTTAAAAATTTCCTACGCATATATTTGTGCACAATCTGTTTCATAATTGTCAACCTATTCTAAACTAAATGTGTAATACCTTCATTTTGATTACGTTTTTTTCTGTTTAAATGTTTGCTGTTTTGGTATAAAAATTCACACAACAAAAATGCAAACTGCATACTTATTGATATCAGCAGTTATGTACAATTGCTTGTCAAAGTCCTGCCTAGATATTTATGGATCACTATAAATACAAAACATAAAGTACAGTATAACACTACAAAACATCATTCATTCTGGATACATGAAATACATTTGTATCAGTACTGAAATACTACTGAAGCAATATGGTTACGTGTTCATTTTATTCTTTTATTTTATTGTCATTTGCGCATGCGACATTCTAAAAGTGGCAAGCTGGAGAATGGCTAATTGTTCCGCGCATGCGTGAACCTGAAGGGGCTTGAGAGCGGCGGGGCCTGAGAAGGGCGGCTGCAGCCGAATTGTACTCGAAGCTCTCGCACTGTTTACAATCTGGAAGGGATACCATTAGTTTCTATTAAGAATCGTTAATGATGACCTAATTTTAACGCATAATAAATGTAAATCGATATGATTTGTTATTGTATAGTATTGTGTCGTTCCATTTCTCGTTTTGAAAATGTATCGGTAGGTTTGTCGTACATTTTGTACGTCTTTCAAGCAAATTGC
>JAODJW010000081.1:25391160-25402665 GCA_026777045.1 Hyperopisus bebe
GGGCCCCCCGACCCCCCCAGGCCCCCCCCCCCCCGATTGAGAACCCCTGCTTTACTTGTAGAATTTTTAATTGTTATTCGTAAATAAAGAACAACAGCAGTACACAACGGAATGTGTATGAATCCATTGCGCTTTCCTTAATATCTACTTTTTTCATTTCACATCATCATCGGTGATGAACTTGTGATAAAGTTTCGCTGTGCATCACTGACTATAATTTCAGTTTCCTTTTTTACAGATGTTTCGCTATGACATCTGACACTGGATATGTCTCCTGTTGTGATTAATGTCGATGACTCACACGATGGCCTCCACGCAGAGACCCATGGTCTTCTGGTGCCGGTAGCCGGTGATTGTATAGGGAATGCGGGCGTTGGACACCGCTGTGCAGCAGCCGGACAGACGGCGACCTGAAAACAAAATTCTTACGGCAATTCCTTTCCAGAGGAAACATTCCAGTAATATATTTGTATTCATGGCAATATTTAAAACGAGCACAGTTATTTACAAAAACAAAGCATTTTCCCTTGCATTTTTCCACATAATAATGTCGTTTCCAAGATCTATTCACATTAAATGTATAGCACCCGTTTAACGGAGCCACATATGCGTACATCAAACGGAGGAAGAGCGACTTTTATTTTGATTGTAATGGTAGCAGATCATAAACTCCTCATTGACTCCAGACAGAATAATATCCACCAATGTTATTTGCATACAGATAAAGTTAACTGAACACGTATATTCCCTCTCTTTGATGTCAGTGTCTAGTATATGTGCATCATTCCCCAGACACTAATAAATGTCTCACCCCGAGGACTGTATCATATACAATCCCGATCTAATGAGTATCCGGTAAGGGCATTAATGTAATTTAATTGCAAAAATTGCTGCACTCACTTTTCTCTCGCTGCCCAAAGCTGCAGGCAGCAAGTGCGATCAGCACCACGAAGGCAGCGTAGCGGACCATCTGGCGGCGGGTGATGGGGCTCTAAAAACGTCGGTTTCTGGAAGTCAGTCTGCGAAGCCGCACTGTACCTGCAGTTGTGTCGCTTCTCTAAAAAGAAAAAACAAACAGCCGTTTTAAAGCAACGGCGAGCGGCCCCATAATCGCGGAAGCTGCCCTTGACTACGCTTTCTTATTCGTCTATTTTTTGCGCACGCTTTGTCTTTTGCGCACTATTGAAAACATCACGTAGGCGTGTAAAGCGGCACACTGAAACTGAGCAGAGGTTGCATAAAAGTTACTTAAGTGCAAACCAATGCCTCCCCCAGGAAAAAAAAATGTATAACACAAGCTTGTCCATGTCTTTCATCTTAACGTATTTCAAAAGCACTCGTCATATCTGGAGTATACTTTGTGGTTTTCCTTCTGCGCTGAAGCATTAAACTGTATAAGATATCCGTACACCCAACATAACGTCTCCTACACCTAAACCCGAGTGTCGGCTTTTATGAAACATAAAGGCCAAGGTGAGGCCCCCACCCTTAAAAAGCCACGAAGCCAGCACCGTCGCGTTTCTGGGTAACAATCTTCTAAGCCAACGATTCTCAACCCAAATTTCGGTCGCGGGATGTTCTGAAAGGGTGGCGAGGCAGAGTTGGAAATGTAAGCATTTTAAAACGAGCAACTACACTGATTCACGATCAGATTTCCCAGCCCACATCCTAGAATTAACCCATATAAACAGGTCTTGGGGTGCAATTGCTTAGCGCAAAACTAGTGAATGCTCAACCAGTCCAAGAAGCCATCGCGATAGGCACTAATTGGTGTAAATTGCAGAGTGCACTGCGCCCTTGATCATAACATTCATTTAAACCTACACTTAATATAGGGCTTCAACTGAGCTGGCATGACAAAAATTGGGTTGTGGTGCAAAAAAGTTGAGAAACACGGTTTTAAGCAATGGCTCACAATATCTTTATCAGGAGTTTGTTGTGCCTCCAGTGCAGTGATTAAAGCAGCAGGTTTCATTTCACACTCCGGCCGGAAAAATAGCACAGACTCCCTGCCGCGTGGTAACGGGAGGTGTGAACTCAACAAAAAAACACGGTACGGGGGCGTTGAATTTGGCACGCAGTGTCAGCAAACTGCAGACCCAAAGCCCCTGAAGCTGTGTTTGGGGACGGAACGAAGTGTAGTGCCCTGGACACACCAGCTGCCTGGTAGCTGCGGCGCTGAATTGCCTGGCCGGGATCTACACGTTTGTCCAAACAGACATGAATGAAAACTGGAAAACATACTGCTGTTCTGCAGCAGTTAAGTTAGTATCAGACACATCATTGAGTAAAGTCTGCCAATAACTGCTGCCCCCTGGTGGTGATGCTGCTTTACACGCTCCATAGCAGAGATGGGTGAATCCCCATTGTGGTGTACATTTTAACGTGCCTGTCTCTCACCTCAAATTTCTGCTGGAATCCACGAAGGTGTTGCTATGTAAGGGGATGTTTCTGTGTAGCTTTGCATGCTATTGATGCTTAAAAAAGGTTTCCGCTCAAATGCATTTAATGGTTTAAATGAAAACTTCAAACAAGTACTATATCTTGCCCATTTTTACAACAGGACCCCTCCTCTAGTGTTACTCCACACACTTTAGGTAACAGGAGTCCTTACTGTAAATACTATTTCTCCTGGGCACAGGAAGCCATCTGCTGTAGGTACAGCAAAAATCCAGTTGGGTATAAGGACAAAGAGAGGATAATCATTATTATTTATTTAAAAGCAGCTTTAATTCTGTATGATGAAATCAGTAACAAGCGTAATCATTGTTGTTTATTTAAAATGCAGCCTTACTTTAATAATGGTGTTATAAGAATATGATTAAAAAAGCAAATGTATCCATCAAAAAATGTCTTTATATTCTGGCTGTTAGCTGAGAAGCGGCGACGCGGGGCATCTCTGGTATCTGAAAAGCGGTGGCTCTTAGCTTCCTGTCCTGGCATCTTCCGTGATCACTTGGACATCTCTGAAGATGGAAACAAACGCAGAGTGTCATTTCCAACAGTATGTGGCAAACCCGGCACATTTCAGAACCACAAGGGATCAGTGTCTGTTTAGATATTTAAATTAAATTAACCTCAATTAAAAATAATAATTTACTCGTGTATTCTGAGAGGGACTGAACGCACAACCTCCTGGTGCCCAACAATGATGATGTAAAGTAGGGGATTCAGGATGATTTTAAGAGGCGCTGAATGACAGCGGTCTGGGGCTGAAAATGGGTCTGGGGCTGCTCTCATGGGACCCACAATCAGTAACCGAGTCTGAGGTGCTCATTAAGAGCTTATCTCCACGGCAGCAGGTGACATCGCTTTCTCCTGTTGGGCTGTATCAGTAGGACTGACTATTGGATGAGCAGGCTGATTAAATAGCCCATTGATCGATTGGTTACCTTTCATTTTCTTCATCACCCAGCGAGCTTTCGGGTTGGAACAGACCTTGCCCTTTGCTGTGTCAAACCTACAAGAGAAGATAAGGATCTGT
Organism: Hyperopisus bebe; assembly: GCA_026777045.1. Taxonomy (NCBI): domain Eukaryota; kingdom Metazoa; phylum Chordata; class Actinopteri; order Osteoglossiformes; family Mormyridae; genus Hyperopisus; species Hyperopisus bebe. Next base: position 25,394,645 of record JAODJW010000081.1, read on the forward strand.
CAGATGCTCCATCTTTTTATCTTTTCTGTAAAAATAATGGTCTTGACGACCATCTAGGGAGTCAGACACAAGCCCAGCAGAGCCTGCAGGGTGGCCGGGTCATGGAACGCTGCACTCATGACTTCTTGCTTGGCCTCATGGTTTCATTGACTCTTTAAACAGGACAGTGATGCAGAAGGCATCCCCAACACGGCGGGGGTGATGGGACACTCACACGACGGCTTCCACGCAGGGACCCAGGGCATTCTGGTGGTCGTAGCCATAGATCTCGAAGGGGATTTGAGCGTTGCTCACCGTCTTGCAGCAGGTGGTGGACACTTTGCTTGGGCGGCGATCTGACGGAAACAGGGGCGAGGGGGATGGAGTCAGGAAGTCCATCATGCCTCTCTGAAGGCATCTCAGCACATCCCTACCACAGGGAGGCAGCCCAGATCCTGCATTGCCGGTGTCCAGCAGGTTCTCTATCCTACCAGGACCACCTAACTCTGCTCTGTACGGATACAGATCTGGCCCCATGACACTACTATCCTTTGTTCACTTTAAATAACACTATGAACAGAATTAATCAGAATAATACACTGCCATATTTTCACATTCCAGCCATTACACTTCTCACTGTCCTTCTAAATTCCAGACTAATCTGTTAGCCAGACATCCCTGTACCGGATAAGCAACTGGACAATCCATGGAGGGACTGATCTGTCACTTCAACTCATGGTTCAAGATTGTCTCATATATTAACACATTGTAACAGCACAGTAAAGTATAGTAATAACCATCCACCCATCCTCCAGCTGCATATATATATGGAGTACCATAATAACTGTGTAATTAAATATTGGCATTATAATTTAGATTTTAAATTAAATTTATATTTACATGTATTCCTATATTTATATTTATTCCTTAAACTTTCTTTAGCTTGTATAGTTTTTACTGAGGCTATAGAAGGATCCAAATGTCATCTTATTGCATTTGTACAGTGACAATAGATATTTTATGTTATCTCATCTCATCTCATTTCATCTTATGATGCCTTATAGTTTTACGCAGAATAGTTCACACTTGTTGCTGAAGTGTATCAAGTGTGACATGAAATAATCTCAGTCACTATTGAGAATTGAAATACTCCTAATTATTAAAGATCATTAGTGTTTGATAGTAAAATATCTCTAACACGCATAGAGCCAGCCCGCAGATCCTCATGCTTGCATTTATACAAGCTGCATAAAGTCGATATCACAGTAAAATAGTGCCTCCCTAGAGATAAACTTGCCCTCGTTTGACGGCCGGCTCACTCACAGTCGTCCTGCATGGTGACGCTGATAGCCAGCATCAGCAGAACTGCGATCTGACACATCAGGCGAGACATCTTGGGCTTTGGGCTGCTCCGGGGCTTGTTGATCGACCTTGGAGGGAGCCTAAGTGCACACTGCAGTGCAGCCTCAGCGCGGGGCTTTTAAATGCACTGTGTGATGCCACAGGAAATACGAGGTGTGCCCCCCGCAGACAAACTAACCGCAGCTTGAGCTACAAGATGACGTCTTTGTGATAACAGCTACTGAGCATCTCACCCGAGATATGATGCGATATACGATTCATACAGCGACTGAGCACCAGCCTTCTTCCATCACCAACACCCCTCAGGCCATTTCTCCCCCTGACCTTTAGATGGCGCTACAGCTATCTCTTAGCCCAAACCACAAGGCTTAGAACAGATTTTTCCCCAGAATTATGAAACAGGTGAACTCCTTGTAGCTTCCGCTATGCCTAGTAGAAACAAAGGGGTCATCAAACTTGGCACTGCCCTTTGGAGTTCATACAAATGTGTGTTCCATTGCATGCTTGCTTATAGAGTGATTATATAATTTCCCTCTCAGCAACATTGATTATTTCAGCCATGTAGCACAGCGCTGAGAAGGCTACATGTGTACACACATGCACACACACATACACACCCACACACATGCACACACACACATATGTACAAACTCACGCGCACAAACACACATACATATGCACACGCATGCCTGCACACACACATGCACAAACACACACACACACATATGCACACACGTGCACGCACGCGCACACACACATGCACAAACACACGCATACACACACAAATATGCATACACACATATGCACACACTTGCATGCACGCGTACATGCATGCACGTGCACACACATGCACGCATACACACACAAACATTCACGTGCACACACACATGCACACACACACAAACATTCACGCACACACACGCAAAAACACACACACACACACGTCGGGCAAACATATCTTTATGGGGGCCGCTTATTCATTTCTATGGGAAAAATGCTAACGCTAAGTATGACAACCTTAACCCCCACCCTGCCCTAACCATAACCATAAGTAACCAAGCAAAATACAAGAGTTTTTCCATTTTTAGTTTTTTCATTGCAGTCATGGATTCTTATAAAATCACAACAAAATCATGTTGTGCGGACATTGTGTCCCCATAAGGTAAGGTATACCCGCTCACACACACACGAGACTGCAGTTTCATGCGTGTGGATGTTTCTGGAGCTAAGACGTTGTTAGATTGTGGTAGAGGTTTTATGAAATCTTATGGCTGTTGCATCAGTCACTTGTCAAACAGGTGGGCGGCGGTGTTTTCAGAAATATATTGTTACAAAATGTTTGACTTGTGAATTCAGTCTTTAGCCAGTTTATAAGTGCAGAACAACCCCCCTCTCCCCCAGCTCAACAACAGCCAAAGCAAGGTGCACCCCAGGTCTGAGGGGTGTTAGTGCAATCACTTGGATGCATGCTGAGTGTTTGACTTAAGGGGGGAGAAGCTGTATGATCTGAAACCTCTTTGGTGAGATGGGATCTAGTGAACAGCAGCATAAGAAACATGCAAGAGTCCTCACAGTGTCGTGGAAAGGAGATCTGCTCACTAGCACCCCCTGGAGTCTGACTGTAAGCTTGCTCCTGCCCCCTCCCCCATATGCAGCATAACAGGAAGGTGATGCCCATGCCGTCTGGTCTCATTATCGGCACCATTGCAGACTGTGGCTCCTGCTGCGATTTCAATGGCCCCCATCCATTCACAGCGGCAGACGTGCCTATCTGAGGATCTGCACCCTGCAGCCGGCGCAGCACGTGCAGTTACAGTGATCGTCGAGGTGCATCAGGATATGAGAACGTTCTCTGCGGTCTGGGGGACTTCCTCTGGTTTTTAATTTAGTGAGGCTCACTAATTTAATGTGTGCAATCGTGTCCCAAATGACGAGGAGGACAAGGAGGAGTGAAACAGCCCCTTCCTCCCTGCCTCCTCTAGAAGGGCATGGTCCCAGTGTCGGAGAATGTATCTTTCGAACTGCATACCGGATCCTGGGTCCTAAGTGCTCACATTATTTCCATCCAAAATTCCATAATTTGTAATTTGAGTGAAATAAAATGAATTTCTCAGAAACTGCTTTACAAAATAAATGTAAAATTTACATAAAAAAAAAAGTGCAATGGGCCAACATTTGAACCGCAAATAGAAACTAATGTTTACACAGCTATGAGTGAACGGTTTAATGTTGAATTGGACTTACTTGGATTGTCGTCAGTGAGGCAAATATATCAGTGTCATCAAGATACAAAGTAATCTGGCTTTATATTCACAATTAATCAGCTAGCTGTCTAGCTATCAACATTAAGATGTTAAAATTAGTGGTATAAATTAATCCATACAACCAAATAACTATCATGAATATAAATGTTAATTAGTACAAACATAAATACTAGCTCAACAGATGAATTCATAAAGCATCCTTTCATTGGTCAATTGGATGCCAAGCGGTATCAATAGACAGAGAAGAATGTGCATGCTCCATCTATGGAATAATCTATCATCAAGGAGGTGACACGCGTTTTTCATCAGATAGTGATGATATATAAACCACACACACTGCTACCGTAGCAGTTTTCGCTGATGTACTGCTGCATCTGTTATCAAGACGTGCACATTGAATGTCCAAAATGTGAGCACATTCAGTTAATTGATGCCAGAATCAGTGGCTGGTGACTTACGGCCCAAATCATGTGTGAGGCTGAGCGATCAAGCCCCAAGGGATGCTGGGTACTTACAGCCGGTTATCACGGGTGCCATACAGGCGACGATGACCAGGAAGGCGACAAGTGGGGGCCGCCAGGTGTATGGGGTCGGCATAGTGGTTCTGGTTCTCGGTGACCTTCGGGTGACGGTGGTCTGTCAGATCTGTAGCTGGTCGCTTGGACCGCCGTGCTCTTTAAGACAAGGCGCTTGGGTGGGGGCTGCCAGCAGCGCAAGGGTTGTTACATCCGCTGTGGACCCCGTACCCAGTCACACCCAGCTCGCGTGACCTCAGAGCTAGATGCAAACTCACAGGCCGGCAGGAGGTGTGACCAAAGCAGCGCGCATCACCGGGATGTGAGTGCGAGACCAGAACCAAGATACTGATTGTATCAGAAATGGAGAATAATTCAGAGTGTCATTAGTGTAGTTAGTTCTGTCAACTCTTGTGATTTTCCATTTTAGTTCTAGCTTATTACTGGTTAGTCGCCGGCTCCAAAAGAAACCCAAAAAAAGTGCCAACACAGCCCTGCCAGCTGCAAAGCCCGTGAGGTGGTGTACCCTGCACACGATTCGCGGGAGCCCTCCACTCCCTCATGAGCGGCAGATCTCCCACCAATCCTTTGCGTTGATCCCCCTGTGCGTTAGAGTCGGGGATCTAGCCTGGCCGCTTGTGGACAGCTCATCATGGAAGATGGCACAAAGCATCTTAGAAACACTTTATTACATTAGGGGGGGTTTACTGTATATGTGGTGGGGTGCTGGTAATCATAGAAATTTCACACATCAAGTGGATGTTTCCGCCCCAGCTGCTTGGCGGGCACAAGCGCAGTGTGCAAAATATGTCTATGTTGCACTTTTTTACTCAGCGATTAGAAGCTGCAGGCATGTATCTGACAGCTATTTTTAAAAGTGTGAGAGCATTGAGGTTTGGGTGTGGGGGAGGGTATTTATTTAGATTGTTAGATTGTTCCTATATTCAAGGAGGCAATAAAAGTTGGTCTTTACGTTTCTGACTTTTCTGCCAGCTGCCAGGCTTGATGCCCAGCTGGAGATTTTCAACCGCATGAAACAATTCATGTTGGACCCCCAAACCCAGACTAGTCTAATTGCGTTGCAAATTTTTTAGGGCCCATGTCACTCAGGGCTCCTTGGAACTATCCTAACCCCTTTTAAAGCACTCCAGATAATGTCTGTCCCCTCCAGTGAAGAAGTTTGCCGGCTTGATACCCTGTGTGAGTTAAACTGCGAAGTCCGCTCTGCACTTTCAGCGATTTCCCATCAAAACCTTGTTCCCGCCGCATTCTATTAATCCTGAAGTTACCCTGGTAATTTTTTTTTGCCCAGCCCTTGCACTCATGAGTGCTGGAGCTTTTTAGTCTGGAGGACAGATGGCTGTCTCCGGTGTCACAATGATGAGAGAGATCCGAGACTCTCAGGGTGGGTGCTGCTTCAGTTCATACTGATGTGAGTAAAGCTTGGTGGCCACAGGCTGCTGGCGCTCTGCATTCTCCCCGCTTCGCGTGTGTTCTCGTCAAAACGGACGTCAGCCACGAGGTGTGAAAATGGTGGGTTGCATTCTGACGGCAGTGGGGGCTGCGTCAAACTCCCCAGAAGAACCAAGATGAGCAGGCTCTTGTAGCACAGGGCCTTTCCTCCTCCCCTCTGGGACAGCTGCATAGCTGCATTCTGCATGATTGCATTTCCTGTGAGTGTATCATGCTTGTTTCATTAGCCAACAGCGGGATGCAAAAGACAATCAATGAGAGGGTGGCATTCTGTCTATAATGCTCAGTTAAGATCTTTATCATATTTATGAAGTATTTTTAAAGTCTTGTGCACTTTCCAGCCAATGATCAGAAGCTCAGTGCAAATCTCTGTTTCCCTCAGAATTCATGCTCCCAGTGAGTGACAGGGGAGGGGGCACTCTAGAAGCCAATCAGCTGGAGCCGGTGAGCCTGTGTCCCCACCCCCTCCACATGTCTCTCATGGACAGTCTTTTTAACAGTGCAGGCACAGAGTAGAGTACTGGAGTAAAGCCCCCCCACCTCCCCATGCCCTCTCACACTTCCCTTGGCACCAGTGATCAAACACATTGCCAACATACACATGTACACATGTACATTTATCACATTTGCTAATCTGATAATAAACCTGGTTCGTGACTCGAATATTCCTCTACAGACATATGGAGACCAAAAAAGAGAGAATCTCAAGCTGCCATTGAGTGTAAGATGTTTTTATGAAAAATACAGACACATACAGTGCGTACATCAATGCTTAGGTACATAAATAGGTACATAGTAATAAATACATTGTATAAAAGGCAATGATAAATAAAAAACATTAATGCAATAATGACATAATACAGCTGTATTCTAGGAAGTCTTGGCTGGGTCAGCTATTCATGAAGAGGTTGACCACATACACACACAGCAAGGGAGTTCTGGAGCTTTTTCCAGCCACCAGCAGGGGGTATGGCTACCTCTGTCTGGCGGAAGGCAGAGTGGGGGGGTGGTTGGACGTGGCGGGGGCTGGGGAGCCCGAGCTGAGCCCCAGAGGTGTGGCAGGTGGTTGGATCTCAAGAGCCTTGGACTTTTGGAAAAGTCTGCAGGAAAAGAGACACTTTGGGTCAGTGATGTGCAGGGTACACAGCTGTCCCTGCTACACGGATGGCCTGTCTGTGCTGTGTCCGTCCCACAGCGCTCCCTGGTCTGATCCTGTGTACTTACAGCTCCACAACCTTCTTTTGGACCCAAGGTTCGTTCCAGTGGCTGCAGATGTGCTGTCCCTCCGTCTCAAAGCTGTGGAACAACAGAACCGGTAAGTCCCTTCACAACTCTCCTGGAGCCGGTGGGGGGGGGGCACACAATCGACTACGATCACCTGGGAGGGGGGCATTTCTTAACGCAGGCTTAAAAGTGGTGCTGTGGGCTTGGGCAGAGCGTTTAACATGTATGGTTTGCAAAAAGTGTGTAATAGCCAGGGTCACGTGTGCTTACATGACGGCCTTCACACAGGGCGGATTCCATTTCTGGAGCGAGAACGCCGTGATGGGGGTCTGGATCTCCTTCCTGGACACCGCTGTGCAGCAAGCGAAGATCTTCTCAGCATCTGCAGAGGGGACATCGTGAAACAGGTGCTATGCCTCCCCCCTAAAATCAGAGCGCTGGTGGGTTAAAGCAGGGCCTCGGGACCTTCTCTTACCTACGACTGCCTCCAAAACCATGGCTGCGAGCATGAATGCGACGAAACATCTCCTGAGCTGGCCGTAGTTCACCATGGCGACAGAGTCCTTCACAATGGCAGAGTGACGGCGGACCGGTGCTGGTGGTGCTTTTTATGTTGTCAAAAAGCAGAAGTAGCTGGTTGCAGGGTCGCTGCTTTCTTTGTCGCTTCCTTCCTGTTTCAGTTCTATTCGTCAAGGAGGGAGACCTCAGCTGCCACCCCAGTGTGTGGAAACCCCTGGTCTGGAAAAATGATGAAAGCAAGCTGCTGAATGGGGAAAGCTGGCGGGGTTACGAAGCCATGGAGGAAAATGTGATTCATGTGAACGCTGGACCAGAACGGAGACCGAAAGAATGAATGACGAACAGAAAGAATGAATGGAGAAACAGAAAGTGAGGTCGTGCAGTGAGGTGGAAGAGGCCGGTATCATGCCTTTAAGAGTGACCATCTTACCTTAACTCTTACCTAACTGGGGGGGGGGCTCTTGGTTGTGCTGAGCATGGTCGTCCCCATGATAACATTTGCACATACCCTGACCCAGCCCTACCTGAGAACTGTTAATGAATCTCCTGTAATAAACCCATAACTCATCCACCACTTCGTTCGACTTTTGTAGGCTGGGTACACAGTGCGTATATGTGATGGGGGGGTGTGGTGCAGGCATCTGGGAATTCTGTGTGGGTTGGGGGGGGGGGGGGGTTGTGACTG
>JAODJW010000081.1:25408765-25425685 GCA_026777045.1 Hyperopisus bebe
GAAGGAAGCAACTTGGGGTGGGGGAGGGGGGGCGGGGTAAGGTGATGCATGCAGAATAGCAATTGATAAGTTTACTAATGCATGCAGCAGGCAGCGACGGTCTTCAGGACCAGCGGCGTGATCCTGGTGACCCCCTGACCTCAGCTGTTTTATACTACTTTTTTAAGCATGAGATTGGACATGTTCAAGTTCTAAGTTATTGGGAAGGCATCAATACATCATGATGTGTGATACTACTAATAACAAGGGCTGGGGACTGAACTTCAGTACTTTTGTGGTATTGTTTGAAATGCTTCAATCTTATCGAGGATCGAAAAATAAATTCTTTTGTGGGCCAAATTCTGATACCCAAACAGTAAATCTCAGCGCCAGTGAGCTAATTAGCATGCAGCATACTTGTGTAAAGATCTAAAGTCACGGGTGATTGGCTGTCTGACGTAACTTTACACAATCACATCATATAGGCCAAAGGAAAAACGTATGCCCAGAGACAAACTTGTGAACTGGTTCGCGTGTGTGTTGTTTTTGTATGACACACAGTGTAAAAATGCCTAAGAAATCTAAGGTTTAGTCCCACAAGATTCCAGACTGCCACCATTTAGTCATATTTTAGTCACAATTTACTCATTTTTAGAGACAGTGCAACTAAATTTTATAAATAGGCACACTAGTGTGACTCTTATACAGAGGCTGACCACATCGTCATATATCATGTTAAACATCCGGAGAGAGTGAGAATCGGTGTGTATGCGTATGCATGTGTGTGTGAGCAAGATCATCGGAGCTCTGTCCGATTGCAGGTCCCGTGTTGCCGGCGGTGAAACATGGCGGTGTTTATTAGTGTGCAAGTAAAATCATGGCACTCAAGTCTCACGCAATGACCACGAGGCACACGCATTTCAACCAGTTCACACGCCACACTTTGCGTTTCACATGCTGAGAAGTAAGGGATAACGCCCACCAAGCTGTCTTGCTGCATAAAATTAATGGATGATGTGCAGGCATACAGAGTGGAGTTTGGCTACGAGTCCATAGATGTCCTGAGTTATTTAGAGCAAATAGCCACCTGCCTGCCAATCAGAAAATAGCATTTTGTGCATGTGACCTTGCTGCAAGCACGTAATTACATGGATGTGTACACATACGGAGTGCAGACGAGGTGGAAGTGGCATGACGTGGAAGATCTGATGAATGCGGTAGGCAGGGCTCCAAAATGTCATGGCGCAGGCAGGATGAAGGGGACGATCCACATACAGCTCCAAAACACAAGGGTTTAGTAAAACAAATCACACCAACAAAAACCAAAACAATCAAGAACAGGCAAGGGGACAGAACATTCAACACAGGAACACAAGCCTAAATGACTGACTGAAAAAGATAGCAGGGCAGATACTTAAATACAAATAGAAAACTGGAGGAAACAAGGAACAGGTGTAAGGCATAATAAATTAACCAATCAATTGAGGATAGGAACAAGGAGAAATAGGTGTAAGCAGTAACACTAAGCACAGAACCAAGAGACATAGAAAACACTGAAACTAGGAACACTAATCATACATTAGGAATTACTACGTTAGGAAACTTAGACACAAGGAAAACCTAAAAGCAAGGAAACCAAAATAGCATAACAAACAGGAACAGAAACCCAAATAAATACTAAAAAACAGATGAGGCTAACCTCAAACCCATGACCAGCAGATATTTACCCACTGAACTATGCAGCAGTTACAGGGGCAATGGAAAACACACTAGGTTATGTGAAGGTTATTCAAATCACGGTCCTCAAGGTCCGATCACTGCTGGTTTTCCAGCATTCCTTTACCTGTCAGTCAGGTGTGAAGCCTCTGACCAATCAGAATCAGTAATTATTAAACTGAGTACCTGGGAGAACTGAAAACAAGGCCTGGATTTGGAATTGAGGTCCAGATTTGAAGAACCCTGCACTAGGGACTTAAGGGGCAAGCAACAGGGAGGAGGACAGGATGGCCAGCAATACCTGCTGGCCAAACAGAGGGGAGACACAAAGGGCCAGACAGTACAGGCCCTGTCACACATTGATTGTGAGACACAGGCTGCTGACCTAACAGATGTAATCTCACTCCAGACTTTTGATGAAACTTGAGAGCCCTGGGAAAACAGAAATAAAAGGCTGTGACCTGTTTTGATCACGATCGATTCCCCCCAGTAACTAACCAATAACTAACAAAACGACTCAACTCAAGCTGAGGACTCACAAAAGACATTTACCACAAGCACTACAAGTAACAAGCACTGCCTCTTTATAACCGAATCAAATCACTAATTCATGTGACTCAAGGGAAGTCAAGGGGCATAACGGTACATTAAAACAGAAGACATTCGAATCACAATAAAAACAAAATCCTAAAAGCCAAACCAAACAAATAATTTGTTAACTAAAAAGATGAAGAGGTTGTATATAATTAAACTTTTTTTTAATCTATTAAAAAGCCGCGATTTGAATGAGCTGAAGTAGGCCCTCTGTTTCCTGCATGGTCTTGACATGTGCTGTCTTAACATGTGCAATATGTTCTAATGCTTGGTCACGTGGGTTCCTGCGCTGTTGCGCTTTTGGATGACTGGTTTTGTGTTTCCCAGTTGTCAGTGCAGGATGACTCATAGCAAACTAGGTAGCATGATCTTTCACACCTGTGGTCACCAGAGAGAATGCAGTGTCGCCCCGAGGAAGCTGGAGAACAGACAGGAGAAGGAGTGATTGCGCAACATCTGCTGCTCCGGCAGCCTCCCCCTGTGGAAAATGTGGCTATTCTGTGAAACATGACACCAGAGGTCTGACAGTTTTTGCTATGTTTGTTGCGCCATCTGTGTTATAGGTCTGCACATCTTCCTGAAACATGCCACACTTTCAAAGCTACAGCATCACCATGATGCTGGGTTGCTGACAAACTTCTCAGTAAAGTCACCGTGGACGTCAGTGGATGCTGATGTCGACCGTTTTCCAGGGAAATGATAAAAGGGTTGACATTTCTTATAAGTGTTGCCTGTAGTCAGTCAGAGCTGCTTCCTCTTGGCGACCCCATACTTTTTTTTTTTTCTGTAGCACTCTGAGATTTGTTTTAATGAAAAGTGCATTAGAAATAAAATGTATTATTATTATTATTATTATTACAAGAAATGAGATCCGGCCTCCTTTAGACAGGTGCAGACGCGACCCTGAAGGACTACATGTTGGTGTTTATTTGTGTATGCAGAGGTAATCTGGGCCTGTCACTATATGAATGTTAGTGCTTAGAATACCAGGCTTTGAAACTGAGATCTGTGATAGTTATCAGCCTAGGTCCCAGCTAAACCCTGAACTGGACACTGTGGCCACCTACAGTAGCAAAATGAGTTAGCTCATCACTCAGCACTGTGTTCGAAATGCCTGAGAAAATACAGCATAGTTGTTTATTTTATAATTGTCTAAAAATCAGTTGCTGGGGATCGCATCACTATCACTTGTGCTCAGCCTTCAACCCAAGTCTCAATTTTCTGGACATGCATTTTTTATAAAATAAAGAGAAAATATTAGGTGGTTTGACAAGCTGTTCAGCTGCGGAGTTCATGGAAACCCCAGCAGTGAACGACAGCATTATGCAAGCAGTGACATACTGTCCTCCATCACATCGACCTGAAATGCAGATTCTGAATTAATTAATTAATCCTGGGAATAACAAAATGTGTGTGGGGGTCAGAATTCTGGCTTAAATGAGACTGCTGCCATGACAACTTAAGTGTCAAGTTTCATGGTCATGTGTGGTCAGAGGTATATCCTCCTGAGACCCCACCCATTCATTTATGTCCATTGTAGTGGACATTTTGTTTTTGCATCTATCTTTTCACTGATGTAAGGAAACGTATTTATTACTGATGTACACTAAAGAGGACATGCTGTGAAATTTAAAATAAAAATAAATTTGAAAAAATTTAAATTGTAAGATGTCTTATTTCCTCCAAAGACAAATAACCAAATTTTTTTTCCTTGGGTCTCAGGAGGATATAGTCCAATTCTTAAGACACTGAACCTGTTAAAGCAAAAAGTGCATTGTGGTACAATAGGACAGACAGCAGTGTAATACAAGGCAAGACAATTTAGTGCAGTAAAAGAATAAGTAGACAATAAATAAGCAATAAATAGGTGATGCAATGAGGATAAGTATGTGCACATAACCACAGGAGTAGAGTGCAGGAGTGGAATATTAACAGTGTTGTGGAATACAGTGCAGTGCACGGACAGCAGCAGGTCACTGATCATGTGGTGCAGGTGGCGATGCCCCAGTAGCACTTTCCCGAGGGCAAGAGTGTGATGGCCCTTTTTGAAAGGCATCTCAAGATCCACAGTGTTTGGGGAAATACCCTACATAAGTGAAAGTGAAAGAATAACAGCCATGTGCTGTGAGGGATAAGTCGTTGGCTGCCCTCTTGTGGCCTGAAAGAAACTTTCACAGTACAGGAACTTCTTTTATGGAACCAGAAGTTTTTTCCAGAATCAGGGACATTTGTCATGTTTACACTGCAGGAACTCAGCCCGATAGTTCCTCGGAGGTTGTTTCAGTACATATTTACTCCAGATTTGGTACGTTTCCTTTGCTTACAGCAATAGCTTGCTGATTGGTTGACCACAAGCACTGGCGCTAATGTGGACGTTATGCAGAAGTGCAGGAAAAAGAGATATAATTAGCAGAGGAAATATTGAGCAGATGGAATTATTTTTGTGCCTCAATTACATGTAATGCATCAATTAAATGTTTTGCTTGCATCTCCATATTTTTGAAATGGAAAATAAGGCTGATAACCAATATACTGTAGTGCTGATGGGATACATCAGGGAGAGCTGCATGTTGGACAGGTGCCAGCCGTGTACATAATGTAAATAGCCGTGTACAGCTAGCATTGGTTAATGCCGTTGTTGTCTGTATCGTAATGTCTTGTGTGGTGTTTAATGTTATTTGTTGTAAATAGCGGTGTTTGCATGTGTGCCCACAATGTGTGTTAAGAGGTATTGGGGTGACTAGCATGGTAGGCAGTGTTTGTGCATTTTGTGTGCATGGTATGGGTGCAATAAAAGCCACCTTGTGGTTGAAATAATAACTGTTCCCTGCCTGGTCAATTGTGCCAAATGACATGGCCCACTTGCCCATTACAATACTTTTGCCTAATATTGGCAGTGAAACTTGCCAGTGGTTATTAGTCAAATAGAGATACATCATTTTTTATTCTGTGGAAAATGAAAAATAACTCTATTGGCCAGATCTGATAATGTATTATAAACATGTTGCTGATTGTATAAATAAAATATAAACAAAAGACTGTGTCCCATTTTGATTGCAATCAATTCCTCCAATAACAAACAAATAGGCCTAACTAACAAAACAACTTGTGCATCCTCCATTGTATCGGGTCGTGGTGTACTTTGGTATGAAATTATGTGTTAAGTTTAACCTACAAGCCTACAATATATCTTGTATTTCTATTTCTTGCAATACACCTGCGCTCTGCTAGTCTGGTAAAATATCACTACTGTACTCATGCGCCGACCGTGACCATCTGCACCCACCAACATAATCAAAAGGGTCAGCGTGCCAGACTCTACACCCACACAGAAAAGTGAAGTAGCGAGTGAAGTAGTGAGTTGGGCCAGGGGTAGGTAACCCTGATCAAGGAGCATATCTTGTGGTTTTTCCATCCATCCATCCATCCATCCATCCATTAACTTCCGCTTATCCGAGGTCGGGTCGCAGGGGCAGCAGTCTCAGCAGGGAAACCAAGACTTCCCTCTCCCCGGCCACTTCCTCCAGCTCCTCTGGGGGAATCCCGAGGCGTTCCCAGGCCAGCCAAGAGACATAGTCCCTCCAGCGTGTCCTGGGTCTTCCCTAGGACCTCCTCCCAGTGGGACATGCCCAGAACACCTCACCCGGGAGGCGTCCAGGAGGCATCTTAAGCAGATGCCCAAGCAACCTTGGCACTACCCTGAGTCTCTTTCGAATGACCGAGCTCCTCACCCTATCTCTAAGGGAGAGCCCAGCCAACCCTGCAGAGGAAACCCATTTTGGCTGCTTGTACTCGTGATCTCTACCCATAGCTCATGACCATAGGTGAGGGTAGGAACGTAGATTGACTGGAAAATCGAGAGCTTTGCCTTTTGGCTCAGCTCTTTCTTCACCATGACAGATCGATGCAGTGCCCACATCACCGCTGATGCTGCACTGATCCGCCTGTCGATCTCCCATTCCATCCTTCCGTCATTTGTGAACAAGACCCCAAGATACTTAAACTCCTCCACCTGGGGGAGGACCCCCTCCCCGACCTGGAGAGAACATTCTACCCTTTTCCGGTTGAGGACCATGGTCTCTGATTTGGAGGTGCTGATTCTCATCCTAGCCGCTTCACACTCGGTGAACTGTCCCAGTGAGAGCCAAAGGTCATGGTCCGATCATCTGCAAAAATCAGAGACCTAATCCTGAGATCACCAAACCGGACACCCTCAACATCCTGGCTGAGCCTAGAAATTCTGTCCATAAAAGCTATGAACAGAATCGGTGACAAAGGGCAGCCCTGGCGGAGTCCAACCCTCACCGAAAACGAATCTGACTTATTGCCACCCATGCGGACCAAGCTCTGACACGGGTCATACAGGGACCGAACAGCCCTTATAAGGCAGCCCGGCACCCCATTATCCTGGAGCACTACCCACAGGACTCCCCGAGGGACATGGTCGAATGCCTTCTCCAAGTCCACAAAACACATGTAGATTGGGAGATCTCCACCCCAGAGATAGGAAAGTTCATCCCCAAGTCCCCAGACTCTACCTCCTCACTGGAAGGCGTGTTGGTGGGATTGAGGAGGTCTTCGAAGTACTCCCTCCACTGACCAAAAACGTCTTGAGTTGAGGTCAGCAGCGCCCCATCCCCACCATAAACAGTGTTGATGTTTCCTCAGTGACTGCCAAAGCCGCATCCCACTTGGCCTGCCGGTACCTGTCAGCTGTCTCTGGAGTCCCACAGGCCAAAAAGGCCCAATAGGACTCCTTCTTCAGCTTGACGGCATCCCTCACGACTGGTGTCCACCAGCGAGTTCAGGGATTGCCGCCACAACAGGCGCCGACCACCTTACGGCCACAGCTCCAGTCAGCCGCCTCCACAATGGAGGCACGGAACAAGGCCCATTCGGACTCAATGTCCCCCGCCTCACCTGGGACATGGGAGAAGCCGGAGGTAGGAGTTGAAACTCCTCCTGACAGGGGATTCCGCCAGACGTTCCCAGCAGACCCTCACTACATGCTTGGGCCTGCCAGGCCTGGCCGGCTTCCTCCCCCACCAGCGGAGCCAACCCACCACCAGGTAGTGATCAGTTGACAGCTCTGCCCCTCTCTTCATCCGAGTGTCCAAGACATGTGGCCGCAAATCCGATGACACGACTATAAAGTCAATCATCAAACTGCGGCCTAGGGTGTCCTGGTGCCAAGTGCACATATGGACACCCGTTTACTTGAACATGGTGTTCATTATGGACAATCTGTGATGAGCACAGAAGTCCAATAGCAAAACACCACTCAAGTTCAGATCGGGGGGCCATTCCTCCCAATCACGCCACTCCAGGTCTCACTGTCATTGCCCACATGAGCATTGAAGTCCCCCAGTAGAACAAGAGTGTCCCAGGAGGAGCGCTCTCCAACACCCCTTCCAAGGACTCCAAAAAGGGTGGGTATTCCGAACTGCCGCTTGGTGCATAAGCGCAAAAAACAGTTAGAACCTATCCCCCTACCTGAAAGCAGAGGGAGGATACCCTCTCGTGCACCGCAGTAAACCCCAATGCACAGGCGCCCAGCCAGGGGGCAATAAGTATGCCCACCCCTGCCTGGCGCCTTTCCCTGCGAGCAACCCCAGAATGGAACAGGGTCCAACCCCCCTCGAGGAGACTGGTTCCAGAGCCCAAGCCGTGCGTCGAGGTGAGCCCGACTATATCTAGTCAGACCTTCACCACCTCACACACCAGCTCAGGCTCCTTCCCCATCAGAGAGGTGACATTCCATGTCCCTAGAGCTAGCTTCTGCAGCCGAGGATCGGATCGCCAAGGTCCCCGCCTTCGGCCACTGCCCAACTCACACTGCACCCGACCCCTATGGCCCCTCCTACAGGTGGTGAGCCCATTGGAGGGGGGACCCACGTGCCTTCTCCAGGGGGGGTGGCCTGGTACCCACGTCCTGGCAAGGGAAATCGTGGCTCCATTATTTTATAGATCATAAGGGGTCTTGTGATCCGCACTTCATCTGGTTCCCCACCCAGAACCCGTTTGCCTTGGGTCACCCTACCAGGGGCATAAAGCCCCGGGCAACTTAACTCCTGGGATCATTGGAACACGCAAACCCCTCCACCATGATAAGGTGTCAGCTCTACGTTATTTTTCCTTCCCCGCCAAATCAGAAATCAGAAGCCGCTTGTGTAGGTCCACATTCAGTATTTATTGCAACAGCAAGGTTACAACCAAGTGTGTCCAATACTGTTTTACAACAATTTTTATACAAGTACTTATCATTTAACAATATTGAGCTTGAGCATCATCACTCCTTCAACCATTCGCAATCATTGTTTTTTTTCCCTTAATCCACACCCCTAGGTAAGTTTGTCCACCATTTCTTTTACTGTTTGGTCCCTCGGCCGAACATAATGGTGGTGCGACCATCTTCACCTGGTTTTTTAGAAATGCTCAGCTGTGGACTTTTGGTGAACTCAGGCAAACCCCTTCCTTCAGTAGCAAAATTTGGCAGTTTCAGCCTGTTGCACATTGTCTAATTAGAGGGTTGATATTATATTTGTTCTTCAACATAGTGATAAGGTATAACACTAATAAAGGTGGATATTCATACATTTAGGGCTAACATGAAGTAGCTAACAGAAACTCCTAGTTTAACAAAAAGTGCAAATACATACTCAATTGATTACATTGTGTTGATTACATTATAATGATTACATTGTAATGGTTACATCAAGGGTATTTTGCATGCTTTTTAATAATACCATAATGATTATATTCTATGTTGTAGTGCTAAATAATATTCCATACATATATCAAACAGGTTTTCTATCCTGCCTATGGAGTTACTATCCGCCTGAGATCAGCTGTGGTTCATCAGAGACCAGGTAGGATGTAAAACCTGTCGGGTACTTGCACTCCAGGTTATATACAGGTGTGTCTCTCCAGCTGATGAGATCACAGCATGGGGTGTGGGTGGATTGGAACTCCTGTTGGATCACAATAAAGGGCGTGCGAAAACTGGAACTGGGTCAGAAATTACATACATGGGCACAATCAGCCGGGATACCCCTGATGACGAAATTACTGCCATTCAACTTGTGCGTGGTATTGCAATACATAAAGGCACGCGGAAAAGTAAAGTACGCTGACAGGCGCCTTTGTGTCCATGCAGGTAAAAATATGGCAAAGATCTGCTCCAGCTCAACTGAATCTTGAAGGAGGGACGATATACAGTATGGACGACAAAAAGACAAGGAGACTCCTCGTACGGAGCAGTGCGCCTACCCTTAATTAATTACGGTTTATGTTTTTCAGGACTATTTCACCAATATTTGACAGTGAGATATGACATATTTTAGGCGTGTCCTCTTGCATCCTTGCGTATTTTCTGTTTCATCTACTTCCTGTTTACTACACGCGGAACACGTTTGTAACACTCCGCCAGGTTACAAAAACAAAAGCGACGGATCTGGTTTCAGGTCAGGGAGCAAAGAATAAGCCATTTTAATAAAAGCGACTTTCTGGTTTCAAGAAGCCAAGAACAAGCCATTTTAATTAAGGGGACCGATACACAGCGATTAAACCAGACCGTGAGCACGAGGCACGTTTAATCGCACAACAGCTCCGTTTTGCAAAATAAACCGCACAAGTCTATCAGCTAAAGACATACTGTATGCGAACCTTTTTTTTTCTCCAGGGCAATTATTTTCACTAAGGATGTGCTTATCTATACTGAAATTATTGATTTTAAATTATCTAAAAGTTTTCAATATGAGAATCGATTATGACGTTAAAATATCACTGTTTTACCTGCTGATTTACGTTTATATTATTAAAGAGAGGAAATGAAGTAATACCGGGCAGGGCTGCCCATGGGGGGGGGGGGGGAGGTGGAACTATGGGTCCTGAGTTTTGGCGTCAAGGTTGAGACACTGCATATCGGTATCGGTGACCTTGCCAGCGCTTATATCCGCCTCTGGTCACCAGAAAGCGCATATACCGTCCCAGAAATGATGCGGCGGATTATTTCGGTCGCCGTCCTGCTCATCGCCGCGGCGGCGTGCCCCGTCTGTACATGTGAGTCTGAGGATGCGCACTCGATGAACCGTGGTCGTCTACCACATTCCGTAGCCTAGTTTTTATGCAATGGTAGTAGTTTGCGGTGGTTATGTATCCGTATGAATGTGCATATTTTAATCTGGTTTGAAGCAGTCGTATTACATAACGCTGAGCGGGAGGTGGCGTATCCCTCTGTTAAAATATTCACGTGTTCTTCACTTTTCTAGATCACGGACCGTCCATATCATGCTGCCCGTCCGTATCTAACAAGAGGGTACACCCACACCACATCGCAAGCTACTTTGTGCAGGAAGCAGTACTCTGCCCGGTGAGGGCTGTCGTGTAAGTGCAAAGCAAGTGCTCCTAAAATGTAATAGTTTTAATAAAGAACAGTTCACAGTTTGCGACTAATATTCCTTACAATTTAGCCTACTATACGTAGCGATTAGGAAGACGTGGAGATTAAATTATTGGCATCTGGTATATTTTAATAATTATGTTTTTCGTTTCAGACCAATAAGGGCTGAAAGCTGTAACGTTACACACAGATTCCGAACTAAACTCAACAATGAAATGACCCATCTTCCGCTGAAGTTAGTGAGGCTGCCACTCAGTTAGAAGTAACATAACTGTACCAGTTTTAACAGTTCATTTTTAAGGCAGCTGGAAGGCAGCGCCCTTGCACGGATTCAGAACTGGCTGTCAAATGAGTTATGATGTTTTAACAGTCAGTGGATCCAGACCTAGACAGATCATACATTTTTCCTCTTTTTAAAATGCTTGTGCGTTGATTAAACTTGAGATAAGCAACAACCCAGCCCAGGGTGTGTCAGAACAGTAACATATTTGCAAAATTGCTGTATTTATAACCAGTATTGCAGGCTTTAATTATCAGACACAGACAGCGGTGATTTTAGCCCATTTTTGGGGGTGCTTCAGCACCCCCAAAATGAATAAAAGCACCCCAAAGATTTCTAAAGATTTCTAACTTTTTTTGACAGTTCATGCTGTTTATGTGAGACAGTCTTGCCTTGCTGGGCAGCTCTCTGAGTGCTCAGCACCCCCAAAGCTCTGAACCTAGAATCGCCCCTGGACACAGATAAATCAGTAATCAACAGTAATTTCTTATATTTTAATTTCTATTTAAGTATGTGGGCTACATTAAAACATCGACATGAACCCTGCAATGGATGTATCTTACATGTGAAGAATGTTGCACTTTCTCTGGTTGAATAGGTGTGTTAGGTTTTTACTCTTTTTGGAAGATGCAGTGTATTTTTGCTCCTACAGTGCTTAGATTCATACCTGGGCATTCATTAGGAGCTGAGTATGTTTGTGATGTGCTGCTTGCCTCGTTTGTAAGTCGCTTGGGACAGAAGCGTCCTCTGAATAAAAATAAATGTCAACATATGATCGAAAGGGTCAACCGTCTGCCTGCCGCATTCAGCACAAAACGGTCAGCTCATTCGCCGGCAGGTTCCACACCCGACGCGGAAAGAATGTGTGTGCAGATCCCGACCAAGAGTGGGTGAGACGGGCGATGCAGATGGTGGAGCGGGAGAAGGCAGGAGCAACAGCTGGGGGGTACTGAGGAAGAACAAAGGAGAATGGAAGAGGAGGGAGGAGACATCGGAGGAAGAACAGCTGAGTGGGAAGAGGAGAGCTCACTTGAGCCCTGAATACACAGTCAGTGGTGTGCACTTCACCTCCAGTGCTAGGGTCTGCTGAGAAGCTCCTGGCTGGCTTGGGTCAACCCTGCTAATTTTCAGGGAAGGCTGCTACAGGCAGGTCGATTTGCTGCTATAAGATGCTAAATGACGCTGTGATATCATTGCGTGATGATGTCTAACTGTATTATTGCATAAATTACACGGTGACGTTACTCAAATTGATTGGCCGTCTCGCTGAAAAATATTATAAAAAAATTGTT
Organism: Hyperopisus bebe; assembly: GCA_026777045.1. Classification (NCBI taxonomy): domain Eukaryota; kingdom Metazoa; phylum Chordata; class Actinopteri; order Osteoglossiformes; family Mormyridae; genus Hyperopisus; species Hyperopisus bebe. The sequence goes on from JAODJW010000081.1 coordinate 25,421,028, forward strand.
TGTTTGTTATCACATGTCTTTATTTGTAAAAATAATAGAAACATTTTTTAATATTTCTATTTTTAAACAGTGCATTCAATTGTTGAACAATTAAACATTACACATTAAAGGAAATTACATTTTATATGTTTCTTTTTGACTAATAAAAGCGCACATTCTGAAGTGTTATAGTTTAGTGTATTGGTAGTTTGGGGCGGCATGGTGGTGCAGTGTTTAGCACTGTTGTTTCTCATTTTTGGGACCAGTGTTTGAGTCTCTGCTGTGGCTCCACGTGTTCTTCCTGTTTTGTTGGGGGGTTTCCTCTGGATACTCTGGTTCCCCCTGCAGTCCAAGGTAAACTGGAGTTGCCAAACTGCTCATAGGTGTCTGAATGTGCCTTGTGATGGGTTGGTGTCCCATTCTGGGTTGTACCCTGCCTTGCACCTGTAACCTCTGGCATAGGTTCCAGATCCACTGTGACCCTGAATAAACCTGGCAGTTAGAGGAAATGGATGGATGGTAGTAAGTTAACATGTAACACGTAAGTGATAACAGTTATAGATACAAGCTAATAACCGGTATATCATATATGGTATCATACTGAACAATTGCAATTTAACTCAAATATGATGTATGCATTAGGCACATCTCTCCAGGCTGTTGTCTACTTCATTTGTTTCTGCATAGAGGCATCTCGTAGCCACTGTCGACACGCCAAACTACATGAACTTCAGAGCGTTCCCTCGCTTTGCTCTCAGAATGACTTTCTCTTTATTTTTAGTCATTTCGTAGCTAAGCACTTAGAGAACAATGCAAAAGCCATCACTGTGACCATAGAAGAAGGGATATGAAGTGAGCATCGTGTGGCTGTCGGTTGCGTTGCGTGCCTTTTCTGTGGGCATCGCTCTCCTTTAAGGGAGTAAAGGGCGTCCGATGTTTTGTCACTTCCTGAAGCCACAGCTGCTCATCCTGGCATGAATGAGTGAATAAGTCGCTGTGTGAGCGCTCTCCTGTTTCATTTTCCAGGTACGGTTTTCGTAATGATACTCCACACACACACACACACTCACACTCGCCCTATTAGCAGCTCTGCATGCTACAGCAGACTAGTGTGCAGCGACCGCACGTTTAGATACACTTATGCATCCATGCATTAGGTAGGAGGTTCTGGCGCATCTGTGTGTGATGGAGAGATAGAGCTGGAGGAGGAAATCACACTGCAGCGAAACCTGGACTGTAACACCCCTAGGAGTCTGAATTGAGAGTCTTGACTGGTGCCTTGATGTCCCTTTTATTATTTTTTTTTTTGTTTATCACTGCACTGCAATATGCAAGCTAGCAGCAGCATATAGAACCCTTTATCACAGTGCAGTGCTGTGAAATTTGTATCAGGACACGCAAACAACGCAAACAATTGACATCTCTCACAAATTCAAAACAATTATATTTCATCTTATCAAAGTGAATACATATTCAAGATAAACATCAAATTACTTAAAGTGAAACTCACTAGGAGTGAAAATTAGCGAAAGTGAAACTTTACTGCTTCCACAGACCTTTTCTCTCTCCTCATGTAAACAGGTTGGACGGCGTCTACCACACATTCCACAGGTATGTCGTGCTCTGCAATCTTTAGTAATGTGTCCCTTCCTCTCACGAAAGCCTGACTGATCCTTGTGTGTTGTAGGTTTACCTTTTTTCCCAACACTGACATTCCTGTAGCAGTTCAATTTACTATCAACTGATTTTGTCTGTCTCTAACATTAGGGAGCAGTGGATTCAACAGCACTGTATACCACCACTCATATTCAGACACCCCAAATTATCTAAAAGAAGGTGCACTAAATATTAAATACAATTCAAATAGTCTCAGACTAATTCAAGAGAAGTTACAGTACATAAACATTAAGCTTACTTAAATTCATCTTTCATCAGACACATTCAAAAGTACAAAACTACTTATTCTACAACAGGGGTGCCCAATAAGTCGATCAGGATTTACTGCAAAACTCTAGCAAGCTACCGAGTTGCCTAGTTAGCCTCCAATTCATTTCTACTAAACTTAAGAAATGGTATAAAAATTAATGGGAGAGCTTGACCAAGTAAGGAGCCAATAACCTACCACTTCCATACGGAATGGGAGGAGGACATTTTTCCCCACAATATCATATTCGAAGTGCATTTGCCTCATCTGTCAGTCTACCATTGCTATTCATAAAAAGTACAACATTAACTTCCCTCCGAAAAGCGAGCTGAGAAAGAGAAAGGTGAAGGAACTAAAATCCCAGTTCAATTCAAAAATACTTTATTTATCCCAAAGGAAAATTATTATTATTATTGATAATAATAATAATAATAATAATAATAATAATAATAATAATCTTTTCAATTACACTGAAAGAAAAAAGCAAACAGCGGAGTATTCCATGAAAGTAGCTAAAGAAAGGCAGACTTTCCTGAAAAAGTCAGACTCAACTTAGCTCCATCTCTAAACTTACCCTCATGTCGTTCCACGAACGCAACGCAGCTTTAACTAATCAAGGCTCATTCAAGACAGACTTGCATAGTCTCACTTAGTGCAAACACCTGCGATATTTAAGAAGCCCAAATGAATGGATGAATGATAGATCAACCAAATGAATCGGAAAGCCTGTAAAACGAGAGCGGTGTTTCCACCGCAGAACAAATGCTGCTGATGGAGCTGTATGAAAAATACAAAGGTGTAATCGTTAAAAAAAGGGCAATACTATGGCCATAAACACAATCAGGGAGTTGGCTTGGCAATGAATTGCAGACAGACTAAATGCATAAGTTAAGTAAATGTTACAAGCACGTAATACAGTGGTTTATGCTGTCACCTTATAACGTGAAAGTTGCTGGTTCAATCCTCATAGCCAATGGGGAACCGTCTAGGTTGAGTTATTACTGTATAATATTATTTGATCTCCGTAAAATACTTTCAATCACATCCGTGTGAATTGTTCTGCACAAATAACCGTATCTTGTCTTTGCTATTTTAGTAATAAACTTTCAAAGTAAGTCGTGACTAAACAAAATATAAAGATATCTTCCTGTTCATATTATTTTAATGGATTTTTTCCCCAGTTTGTCATTGCATTTCATGTTTGACCTGTAATATGCATATGATTTTATTTTATAGTAAAATACCATTATAACGGACTTCAAGGCAAAACAAGTTCGTTATATACAGAGTTGCTGTATGCCCAAAACACTACACAGCAAATGTGCCAGTGTTAAATTAACACTGCATGGTGTTTATATGGGTCCACACTATTCAGTGTCACCTTTAACACTATACAGTGTGCAGTAAGGGTTTTCTTTACAGTGTTAATATTTATTAACTCTTATATTGTTCAATTTACAACCCAGAGGGTTAAGACAATGTGTCTCTATACAGTAAATGTGCCAGTGTTAAACTAACATGCATGGTGTTTATATGGGTCCACACCATTCAGTGTTACCTTTAACACTTTACAGTGTGCAGTAAGGGTTTTCTTTACAGTGTTAATATTTATTAACTCTTATATTGTTCAATTTACAACCCAGACGGTTAAGACAATGTCTCCACCTCTTCCCAACTTGCAAGCCCATATGGGTGGCACACAAGTACAAAATGGGTGGCCCATATCCGCTCCATTTTAATGTACTCTCATTTGAACTTTCAGCTGCTGTGTTTTACTAACCCACTATAATAAGAAAGACTTAGACCAACATAGCCTTTTCTCTTTTTATGCAAGTTCTATTTCATTTCAGTTCTTGATACCCAAATAACTGTACTCATGTAAGTTGGAGGACATTGAAAAACTGTGGTTTTAGATGTATTTATTTAAGCATGAATAAGGTAGATTTCGTTGATTAAAGAAAGAACCAGTCAAGCTCTTCTGAGAACCACATGTGGTATAAAAGTGAGTAAAATGTATGTATTTTTCCCAACATTGCAGTTTGTTTTCCCACACGCAACATCCACGCCAACTGTATGTTGATTAATCATGTGTGGATTGACTAATCAGTTAAAATATTACAGACAAGACTATTAAATTAATATAATTTTAAAGGAACATAATTATTTAGACTGATTCATTGTTTTTGTAGTGATCATGAAGTCAACTCAGAGGAAAGAGAATTACAGCAACAAACTGGAATTATATCACCCCGACTTAAAAATCTAAGTACACCCAAAAGAACTGAGTTACTACTCCAACAATTAATTTTTGAGTAAAGTCAAATTAGTGGAAATGAGTGAATCCAACTTTTAGGCAAAAGTAACTTACTTTTATTATTAAGAAGTACTGTTAGGTTTTACAGTGTGTCTGACTTATGTACAGAAAAAGACTTTCAAACAACACATCATCTGAGACTTTCACCAAAAATAAGTGCTACTGTAAAAGCAAGAGCAAGGTGGCAGGGAAAGTATCCGTGGTCTTGAAATCCCTTCAGAAGAATTCTGCCAATGGCCTTCCACTTTTTTTCCTGCCATCTAGAAGAAAGTAATGGAACCCTCAGGTCCTCTCCTTCAGCCATGTGGTCCATAAACTGAGTCCAAAACGCAGCATACACATCTCTTGAAACACCCTCTGCATTCGCTCCTTTTTCATCTATGTAAGTGTATTTCAGGGGGTGTTTGAGAAGTGCTGGGTCTTTGAACTGGCGAATCATCT
>JAODJW010000083.1:134586-148283 GCA_026777045.1 Hyperopisus bebe
GGACAGGATAGGCGCGTGAAAGACGGCACCTTGGACAGGATAGGCGCGTGAAAGACGGCACCTTGGACAGGATAGGCGCGTGAAAGACGGCACCTTGGACAGGATAGGCGCGTGAAAGACGGCACCTTGGACAGGATAGGCGCGTGAAAGACGGCACCTTGGACAGGATAGGCACGTGAAAGACGGCACCTTGGACAGGATAGGCACACGGAAGACGGCATATGTTTTTGGACTGCAGGTGGAAATGGAGTAAACTCATGCCAATTCCACACAAGATTCAATATGCTTTATTTGTCGCATACACAGTTATAAAAGTACAACAGATAGTGAAATGTACCATCTTCCGGTCCTGAGACCATGCAATAAAGTTTAACAAATTAAGGAATTTAAAATTATATAGAAAAATATATCCAAATGTATATTACAAATATAGGCAATATCTGTACAGTGTGCAATATAATATAATACATATACATATGTATTTGTATTTTAAAGTGCATTGTGCTAGTTGTTCTTGGTGTAAATAGACCTAAGACATAGATGTCATAACAACAGGTGAGGATGTTTCCTTGAGAGTTCAGAGTGTGTTGTTATGAACAGTTAAAAACCTGTGGTGGTATGCCCTGATTTAGAAGTCCTGTGGCCTTAGCATAGAAGCGCTTCTTCAGACACTGTTTTTGCCATAATACTCCTGAAACGTTTATCTGATTTAAGCAGGTGGAACAGGCAGTTACTGTGATGATCCTGGTTGTTCTGGTCCTACATCTCCTGGGGTAACTGTCCTGCAGAGACAGTAGACCTGTTCTTGGGACAAGAAAGCTGAACTATAGTTAATGAACAGCAATCTCACATAGGTCCCATGTTTCTTGTCCACGTGGCTGAATGTGGAGTGCAGCATATGAGAGATGGCGTCATCCTTTTTTGTTTTATAAATACCCCAATATTTATTACAACAAAATCACATAGCTATATTTATAACAAAATCACATCGCTAGGACAGCATGTTATATGCATGCTGTATTAGTATGTCCAGCAAAATACTTTTTAATTTTTTTGTCATGCTGTCCGGATCTTTTTTGTTGTTTACAAACTTGGAACTTGATTTCCAAGTGTCGTTCTGTCATAAGCCACTAAACATTTTGTATAAGCAAAAACGACGATAAAAAGTAAATAAAATACTAATTAAAATCACAGCCTACACAGAGTGATCAGGTAGGTGATGGAATGTAGCTGAGCCGTATTGCAGAGTCTGAACGATTAAATCATACAGATGCCAGTTTATTTCATAGATTGAATGGCATGTCCTCTATAAGAGTCAAATTTACAGTTTATTGCAAGAGTTTTCACACCTTGCAAATATTTTGAAATGTTGATGGATTTGTGGACATACAGACACATCATTGTCCAAAGGCCGAAAGGGTCCTTTGTAGAGATTCAATTGGTTTCAGTTTTAGCTATGATTTTTACCAGTTAGTAAGTAAGGCTTTGAGTTAATGAAGTAATACATGTCAGCTATTGCAATGACCAAGAGAAGGGTTCAACATCGAAAAAAATTCTCAATTTTCAGACTCTTCAGAATACCCTCCATTGCTTCAATGACAGAATTGCAGACTCTTGGCATTCTTTAAACCAACTTCCAGATGTGATTCTCTAAGAGTCCTGAAGGAGTTTCTACAAGTTCTGGCACAAGTTGGCTACCTTGGTCTTTCTCTTTCCAGTGAGCCTGTTTACTGGGACTCATTGTATACTTCATGGTATGGTGGTCTTTAGAATTAGTATTTTGCATTAAAATCTGTATCATCCATCTGTCTTCAATACCTGAACAGACAGACAACTATATATATATATATTTTCCTCATTTAATCAATAACCTAAAATAGGTCAAAATGATGTTACTTGACAAATCTGAGACAATAAAAATATATTTATATTAAGACAAAAGGAGGGACAATCCAGCCTTCATGGAAAACTAAAAGGGTTTATTAGAACAACAAAACACTACAAAATAGAAACCTAAGGACCACAAGGGGGGCAAAACAGGAAGCTGGGCTAACAATAAGGAAAGTCATGGACTTTGAATGCTGGGTTGAGGTTCAGGGAAATAAGGCAGAGGACACACTAACTACCAACATGGAGAGCAGAGTGGAGCAGAACAACACCAACACTAAACACTACAAGGACTAACATAGACAATGACTGGACTGAGGAACATCACACAGGTGGGTTCTGATATACAGGGGTAATGAGAACCAAAGAGAACCAATGAGATAGAGGTGTGAATGACTAGGAGACACAGGGGAGGAAAGTGTGAGTGTAGCAGTAGTGACTTTTTGGTAAAATTTGACTAGTAATTTCTGTGTGAAATGCCAATCCTTTACTTTCACTGAAAAACACCAGCTAGTGCCTCATAAAACCCAAAAAGAAATTGCAAAATCAAAGATCTAAATTGCAACCTAAGCAGGGATATTATTCCAAAGAACAACAACCAAAAGGTTGAAACTGCCACTCCACCCCCTATCTCACATATGAACTAATATCCAGTTGTGATCAACCATTTACATACACATCACAAACATGTTTATCATGGCAGTTTTTGGCTTCCAATGGTTTTTACAACACTGTGGCAGAATGATTATACGACACACAAAAAATCACAGATTTGATGCACAGGTTGTAAATAGTCGGTTTTCTGAAACCAACAAAGGGTCAAAATTATATGTACTGGGTCAGAAAATACATACAACACATCTAATATTTGGTTAAATGTCCTTCATCACTTTTCACCTCAATCAGACATTTTGTAGGCGTTAACAAGCTTCTGGCAGATTTCTAGTTGGATATTTGACCACTCTTTTTGGCAGACTTGATAGAGTTCAAGTAAATCTGTTGGGTGCCTGGCATGAACCCAATCTTTAAACACAGTCCACATATTGTCAGTGGGGTTGAGGTCAGGACTTTGTGGGAGGCTTTTCCAAATGCTTAATGTTAGTCATTCCAAAACCAGCTTTGATTTACGTTTACGGTCATTGTCCTGTCGGAACACCCAATTATGTCCAAGTTTCAGCTTTCTAGCTGATGATTTGGGCCTGTGTTGAAGAATTCTGAGGTAAACCTCCTTCATTATTCCATCCAATTTGTGCAGCGCTCCAGTTCCACTGGCAGGAAAACATTCCCAGAACATGATGTTACCCCACCATGCTTAGCAGTTGGTACAGTGTTCTTGGGGCTGAATCCCTGACCTTTTCCCCTCCAAACATACTTCTGGTCATTGTTTTTTCTCAGATGGCATGACTGTAAAGTGTTATGTGTCACAGAGGTAAAGAGCTGTTTAACCATTATTGTGTGATTGTAACCCTTTATCTTGATTACGCATGATTTATGTGGGATGCAGTGGGATCCATGCTTCTGTATGTAGTACTCTGTTCTGATGGGAGTATTACTGAGTACTGATTTAAAAAAAAAAAAAACATGCAGATAAAAGTAATTCTTTAGGCATACTTCTATCTGCCTCTACATTTCAGACTCTTCACAGAGAAGCAGCAAAACTACTACCACCTCCACTCAGTGGCCTGCACTGGCACCGAAGTGCACCTCTCCAGTTGCAGTGTGAAGTTCAACAGAGGGAACAGCAGCACTAGCTGTGCAGGGGGCATGCCGGCTGTGGTCAGCTGTGTCTCTGGCCCACAGTTTGCCCAGGCCTCTGGTCAAAAGAAGAAACTTAAAGTATCGGTAAAGTGAAGGGCAGATAAGACGGGCAGAGCGAATAGAAGGGCGTCAATATTGCAGGTTTTTAAAATTTTTTTCCTGATCCTCGTATCCGTCCCGTGTCACTCCGTTACAGAACACCGTAAGGCTGAAAGCAGGCACCCGGATCGGAGAAGGCCGAGTAGAGGTGCTGAGGCACAGCCAGTGGGGCAGTGTGTGTGATGAGCGCTGGGGCCTTCAGGAGGCCAGCGTGGTGTGCCGGGAGATGGGCTTCGGCAGCGCCAAAGAGGCCCTAAGAGGCGCCCGCATGGGCCAGGGTAAGGAGCCTGTCATTCCTGCACCAAAGCTCAGTCACGATCATGCAGTGCCTTGAGTTCCATTTCTCATTTTTATTTTTCTATTCAAAATAAAATTATATCTCTATTTCTCGTTCAGGTCGTGCATTTCACTTTTAATCAATTATACGGTGAAATACAAGCTGAAATGCATGAAATTCAGCTGTTGTAACACATACCGCTGTACAAAGGCAAAACACAGTATGCTGACACTGAAATTCAGAAATAGGGATAAAGAGTTTCTCGACGGTCCATCCATATGTGTAGTAGGTGGATAAATCATGTGCCTAAGAGACCCAATTTTGGTCATAACAGTTACTATGTTTTGCCTTCATTTGGTGAACATGTTTATAGTGGTGCTACTGTTTGGCAGCTGGAGGGTTGTAGGTTTGAGCTCCTCCTGACCCCATCGAAGTGTCCTTGAGCAAGACACTGAACCCCAGATTGTTCCTGGCGAGCAGGTTGGCGCCTTGTGTGGCAGCCACTGCCACTGATGTGTGAATGTGAGGCAAAAACTGTAAAAGTGCTTGAAAGAGTAGCAAAAATGCACTATATAAATGCAACCCATTTACATATTTAATAACTTCTAACACTGTTGAATTTCTTTGTTAAAACAGTTTACTTCTGTGCTGCAATGTTTAGAGCCCGGTGAGATGTAACTACTGTGCTGCACTGCGTTGTGCCTTTGCCATTATTGCAGGATTTGGGCCCATCCATATCAATGAGGTCCAGTGCACAGGACAAGAACGGTCCATCTGGAACTGTCAGTACAAAAATGTTACCTCAGAGAGCTGCCAGCACACACAGGATGCCTCCGTGAGGTGCAACGTACCTTACATGGCCTATGAAAACACGGTCAGAGAGCCGCACCCGCCGTTTCTCTCCAGTCAGTCCAACTCTTCCTTCTACCCAGTCAGATTTTCATTCTTACACATCTTCCCTGTCAAGGTGTTCAAACAATCAGGACTTTTATTTATAATTAACGTAATTATATTGACATAACAGCCTGAACAAGCATATTTACTGAATATCGTCCCTAAGAAATGAATGCAAATGCACAATGCAAGTAGAAAAATATATTTTTCTGCACCCATTTATTCATGTTATGCATTTATTTATATACAACCTTAAGATATATAAGTGGAAAATTATATAGGCCTTCTTACAATAAGAACAATGTGAGTGCAATTTGAAAAATTCTTCAACAGTTGCAAAGTGTTTCATTCAGTCATTCATTTAATAGATCACAAACTTCATTCCAGTGCCTTTTGTTTCAGTTAGAAATATTAACTGTAAAATGAAAGCTAAATAATTAACTAGGCAGAGAAAAAATATTTTAAATTTATTATTCCTAAAAAGTATTTTCTATCCCAGTAATTTATAGCTTTCCACAGATTCTAGTAGTGAATACAACAAACCTTTTATAAAGTTGTTACTATTTTGCTGATTTAATGTCATGAAAGACAAAATTGACCCATGAAAGACCCATTTTCATAGTTACGGAAAAATAAATGAGATTTTGCTAATGGACATTCTCAGAAGAACATTTCCAAAAATATGCACTGGCTTTATGATTTATTTTAGTGGTAGTTTTCAGGTTTAGCCGGGCCGTCTTTGTTTCCCTGTGTACCTCGATATCTCCTGCTGGAACTTTGTGTCTTTGCTCTTGCAGATTCGCATCACAGGGGGGCGCACACGGTACGAGGGTCGTGTGGAGGTGGCAACCACAGACAAGAATGGAACTCGGGGCTGGGGGTTGATCTGTGGAGATGACTGGGGTACACTGGAGGCCATGGTGGTGTGCCGGCAGCTGGGGCTCGGCTATGCTAATCATGGCCTGCAGGTAGGTCACCTCCCACCTCCTCCAGACTTCACCTTCTCATAACAGACGTTAAATCCTAGTGCTTTGAACTCATTAGGATCTGAGGATATGAGACCCCCCCCCCAATTCTATCCCTGTTCTGCATATGTAGAGTCTGCAAGCTCCACGCAGCGTGCAGGTATTTTATGTGAATTGGTGTCGCTGGATTGCCCTTGAAAAGCAAGATAGGTACAAACAGGTCGTAAAAATTTTAAGGTCATAAAATGTTTAAATTTGTGCAAATAGGGATTAAATTCTGAGATATTACGTGAAGACAGATTGAGTAATCATACCTATATAATAAATGATTTGAATCATTTATTCAGTTTTTGCAGATTTTCGTTCCTTCATTATTGTGCATGTTTTGCCCTGGTCCTCTAACTTCCCCAGGTCGTTGCTGAAAATTTGGGAAACAGCAAAATGTAAAAATACAAATGAAATGAAAAATGGGCATGTCATATGACATCATTTTATTTTACAACTTATACATTTTTGAAGCAGGTACTTCTGTGCAAAAGTGGGTCTAGGCTGTTTTGGAAGAAGTGCCTATTTTTAAGTTTGTATTATGTGTTTACATTCACCATTATACCCTTGAAATGGCAAAACGTGAAAACCACAAATACGGAGAGTCCTTGCGTGCTAGGAACCTTCTTTACACCCTACCATTAGAAGCATTTCAGGTCACAGAAGCAGTTCCGCTGGCTAACCCTCAAGTTTGTTGTTGTTGCCAAGGAAACATGGTACTGGGATAGCAGCAATGTGACGGAGATGGTCTGGAGCGGTGTGAGGTGCACAGGGGAGGAGATGACCCTCAGTCACTGCCGGCACCAAAAAAACGGGAGCTGCCGCAGGCTGGGGGCACGCTTCTCCGCAGGTGTCATCTGCTCTGAGAGTGAGTGACACGGGGCAGGGATTCCCTTTCTGCCTGTCCCTTTCCCTGAAGACCGTATTAGGGGAATCATTGTTATGTTAATAAGATTTTGTTCGTTTGTTATGATGGTCATTTATGTCTTTGTTACATTTAAATTTGTAAAAATACTTTTTTGTTCCAGTTGGTAAAACTGTTATAACTCCCATTCTTCTGGAACAAAGACACAATTTGCTAACATCTGGTGAAACATTGTACATGTGCTTAGTGTAGTGTGACGCTGGTGTTCCCCCTTGATGCGGCAGCTGCCCCGGACCTGATCATGAACGCCACACTAGTCCAAAATACAGTTTACATTGAGGACCGGCCCCTGCACATGCTGTACTGTGCCGCTGAGGAGGACTGCCTCTCCAAGTCAGCCGCCAACGCCAGCTGGCCCTATGGCCACCGCCGACTGCTGCGTTTTTCATCCCAGATTAACAACGTCGGCCGTGCTGACTTTCGCCCCAAGGCCGGCCGCCATTCCTGGGTGTGGCACGCCTGCCATGCGTAAATATCAATTTAAATTATTTTTCATTAATCCAATGCAGGGTCACAGGAGGGACTAGAGCGTATCTCAGGCCACGGAGGGCACAGTCTATAGGAATCTTAATAGTCTGGGATGAGTGCAGAGTACTGCATGTAGAACATGTTAACTTCGTATATACACAAAATGCACATGCAAACTCCGCATTATGACAAAGTGGACATGCAAACTCCGCATTGTGACAAAGTGGACATGCAAACTCCGCATTGTGACAAAGTGGACATGCAAACTTCGTATTATGACAAAGTGGACATGCAAATTCCGCATTATGACAAAATGCACATGCAAACTCCGCATTATGACAGAATGCACATGCAAACTCCGCATTATGACAAAATGCACATGCAAACTCCGCATTATAACAAAGTGGACATGCAAACTCCACATTATGACAAAATGCACATGCAAACTCTGCATTATGACAAAGTGGACATGTAAACTGCACATATGCAAAGTAGGTATGCAAACATCACATCTGCACAGAATGAATATGCAAACACTGCATATACACAGAGTGGACACGCAAACTCCATAAATACAAAGAATGAACATGCAGACTCCACATAAACATAGAATGGACATGCAAACTCCTTATATACACTGAGTGGATATACAAACACTGCGTAGAGTGGATATAAGAAATGTACAAACCCCTGTTAAAATGCCAGGTTTTTGTGATGTAAGTGAAGTAGATGATGATAAATCATTTCAAAACTTTTCCCACCTTTAATGTGATCTATAACCTGTATAATTCAATTGAAAAACAAACAAATCTGTCGGGGAGGAATATATATATATTTTTTTTAATAAGCTGGTTGCATAAGTGTGCACACCCTTCAGCTAATACTTTGTTGACGCATGTTTTAATGTAACTACAGAATTTAGTCTTTTTGGGTACACATCTGCCATCAATTAAAGTGCCTCTGGTTAACCACAAATACGTAAAGTTCTGCTGTCATAGTAGGCTTTTCCTCATTTACTCAGTTACATCCTACAGCAAAAGCTATGATTCACAGAGAGCTTACAAAGCATCAAAGGCATCTCATTGTTGAAAGGTATCAGTCAGGAGAAGGGTACAAAAACTGTCCACAGCTTTAGATATACCATGGAAGGGGGCAGCGTGTGGCTCAGTGGATTAAACCGGTGTTCCTGTAATTAGAAGGATGCCAGTTCAAACCCAGCCTCAGCACATCTGCAGGTCCTTAAGCAAGGCCCTTAACCCCCAGCTCCCTGGGCACCCCAACAGGTAACTGCTCCTCAAAGAGCAAGTTGAGGGAGGCATAAAGACAACTTCCCCACAGGTATCAATGAAGTTTCAATTATCATAATTATTATTAGTGAAGACAGTCATCAAGAAGTGGAGAAGATATGGGACAACAATGACGTAACCGAGAACTGGATGTCTCTCCAAAACTGATGAAAACAGAAGATGAACACTGGTCAGGAAGGCTGCCAAGAGGCCTACAGCAACATTGAAGGAGCTGCAGGAATTTCTGGCAAGACCTTGCTGTGTACTACATGAGATGACAATCTCCTGTATTCTCCATATGTCTTGACTGTGGGGTAGGGTTGCAAGAAGGAAGCCCTTTCTTACAAAGAAAAACATCCAGGCAAAAAATAAGTCACCCAAAAGCATGTGGGAAAATGTGTTATGATCTGATGAAACCAAGGTCGAACTTTTTGGTCACAATTCCAAAAGGTATGTTTGTCACAAAAAACAATATTGCACGTCACCAAAAGACACCATATCCATGGTGAAGCACGGTGGTGGCGCATCATGCCTTGGGGGTGTTTTTCTTCAGCTGGAACTGGGGCTTTAGCCAAGGTGGAGGGAATTATGAACAGTTCCAGAACCTTCAGGTGTTTGCTTGAAAGCTGAAGATAAATTTCACCTTTCAGCATGACGATGAGCCCAAGCATCAAAATCAGAGTGGCTTCACCAGAAGAAAATTAAAGTTTTGGAATTGCCCAGCCAGAGCCCAAACCTAAATCCAATTGACAATCTGTGGGGTGACCTGAAGGGGGCAGTGCACAAGAGATTCCCTTGTATTCTGACAGATTTGAGCACTTTTGCAAGGAAGACTGATGGACTCCTATCCAAAAAGACCGAATGCTGTAATTAAATCAAAAGGTGCTTCAACAAAGTATTAGTTTAAGGATGTGCACACTTATGCAACCAGCTTATTGTGCGTTTATCTTTTATAATTTTACCCCTAACAGATTTGTTTGTTTTTCAATTGAATTGTACAGGTTATAGGTCACATTAAAGGTGGGAAAATTTATCGTGATCTAATTCGCTTACATCACAAAAACCTGGCATTTTAAGAGGGCTGTGTACACTTTTTTATATGCACTGTATACACAGAATAGATATGCAAACTCCACATATACAAAGAATGGATACGCAAACCCCTTGTATGTCCAGAGTGGATGTGCAAACTCCGCATATACACAGAGTGCAGAGAGAAGATTCAAAACAACAGGGAGCACAAAAATCATACTGGCATATACCAGAGGCAGCAGTGCTGCACACTGAGCCATACCCACCCTGTATATAAATAGAAAATAACTACAGTGGTACCTCGGTATACGTCCTTAATCCGTTCCAGATTCTTGGACTTTTCCAAACAGGACGTATACCAAACGAATTTAAATATAGCAAAATGATTAATCCATTCCTAAGAAAAAAAATCCTATTGTTATTGCCATATTATACATTCATGGGGCTGTATAAAATAATTTAAACACTGCTTATTACTAAAATACATAAATACAAAAGCAATTAGATGAAATAAATGGAGAGAGAGTTATAGCGCGGGTTGTTCACTGAATGGTAGCAACTGGCGTACTGACGCTCGTGGGCAGTCGTGGGTTTGTCTCCAGAGAGGTAAACAAGGGTAGCACGCGGTGTCGAGTCTCATTTTGACCCATGCAAGTTCTAGTACATGAGTCGTATTCCAAACAAAGGTCATATACCAAGCAAAATTTTTCGCGTCCAAACAGGACGTATACCAAGTTGGACTTATTCCAAAGCGAACGTATACCAAGGTACCACTGTTGATAGAAACCAAATTGGCCCCAAATCCCCCACCTTCCTAAATATACAAAATACTCCCATAATATTGCCGAGGTCATGTTGTTAGTAAACATACCCAAATCTTTGCCCTTAACAAAATGTCATGGAGTCAAGGTATTGGGTTTACATCTGTTTGCATTATTAATAGTGAGTATAGTGTTATGATTCATCACCTTCACGTGAAAAAACACAAAAATCAAACATAAAGAAAATTACAGTCTAACAAAAAGTGTAAAAAAAAAAAAACGAACCCAACACAAAGATGATTTAAAATGTGTTGGACCATGCAGGCATTATCACAGCATGGATATCTTCACTCACTATGACCTACTCTCTGCAAATGGGACCAAGGTGGCTGAAGGGCACAAGGCCAGCTTCTGTCTCGAAGATAGTGACTGCAATGAAGGTAAGCAGAAATGCATTTTAGTGGACTCTGGGCTCCATGGCATGGACACCATAAAGCAAGATATTTGTTAAAATTTGTTTGAAAAAGTCTATGGCACTTGCGATGTGCCAGCCAGCTCTTTAGCCATCACTTGGTTATATAGTAGTCCCCCTGTATTTACAGGTAATACATTCCAAGACCTATTGCGTATAGCCAAAACCAGAACCATCCACAAAACCCCATATTTTATTTATATTCGAATATATATATATATATATATATATATATTCGTGATATTTGTGTACGTATAATTGATAAATTATGCAGTAAGACATTACCAACATTAAATACAGTAATTCATATATTATTATACAGTACTGTACAGTACTATATATACTCTCTCAAATGAAAAGTATTCTGACGTTTTAGTCTAATTCTAAATAGTCAGTAGAGCAGGGGTGCCCAACTCCAGTCCTGGAGTGAAAAAACATCTTGTTACATGTTTTACGGTTTATTTCAGACCACGGATAACTGAAACTGCGATTACTGAAATCGCAAATTCGGGGGGAACTATTGAATTAGACACTTTAAAAATTCTGGAGAACATTTTAGTGCTGCCACTTCAAATATCCTCCTGAGACCCCACCCATTGATTTATGTCCATTGTAATGGACATTTTGTTTTTGCATCTATCTTTTCACTGATGTAAGGAAACGTATTTATTCCTGTTGTACACTTAAGAGGAAATGCTGTGAAATTAAAAATAAAAATAAATTTCCTTGGGTCTCAGGAGGATATAAATAGTATAGCTGGTGTATCTGTTTCTGGGTGTCTTCGTTCTACGCTTACTGCAGGGGTTGCGAAGCGGTATGCATGTGCTGACTTTGGTGACCAGGGGATCACAGTGGGCTGCTGGGACTTGTACGCACACGACATAGACTGCCAGTGGGTCGACATCACTGACGTCAAGCCAGGACATTACATCTTTCAGGTGTGTTCTATGTAACAATGGTAATAATGTGGATGTACTTCATCAGTCAGACCATTAAAAGGGATCTGCTGTAATATTTTGTTTAGGATTTATGAGGTGGTGCTATGATGGTCATTTGTGAATGAGCTGATACATGCTGCACTGTAGGTATCCCTGTGTAAAATGTTTATTAAATGAGTAAATCTGTTATGTATATGCCTAGGAATATCTGTCTTCAGTTTTAGAGCATCATTGGACAGCAATGTTATAAGTACAGTGGTACCTTAGAACTCGAACTTAATTCGTTCAGAACTCCAGATCGAATCCTAAAAAGTTCGAGTTCTGATCAAATTTTCCCCATAAGAAATAATAGAAAACCAATTAATTGGTTCCCGGCCCCCAAAAAATTACACCTAAATATGTTTTTTTTAGCATTTAAACACAAAATGAACAGGATAAAATGAACATATACTGTACTTAACACTTCTAAGCACATTTATCAAAACAGTAATTTGTAAAGTAAGAAAATAAATGTATCCAAACGTTGTGGTTTAAAAAAAAAAAGTGTCCTGCCCCAATTGTCCGCTCCTTCCGTGTGCCACGCTCCCTCGTTAACCTCGTGTATAATCCTCGTGTGATTAGCTGTTTCTGGTTGTTGTCATTAGTCCTCTGTATTTAGTCCGCATTTCAGTTTGTTTCCTCAGTCCGGTCATTGTATTGTCCGTCTGCATTTTGCCTGCCTTACATGTAATTAGACCCTGTATTCCCCGATACCCTCACATCTGCGCCTTTGTCTCTGTTCCATCCCCACTCGGCACGACAATATTATTATTAAATGTATTAATGGTTTATTATTAATATTAATATTAAGATGTGCTGCGTGACTCATTTCCCCGCATGTACAAGTTATTTTAGGTCAGCGGTCACGGTTTGACTTCTGAGATTCAGATCAAGTTCTAGGAAATTTTTTTTTCTAACTGATTGGTTCGACTATTACAAAATTCGAGTTATAATGAGTTCGAGAACTGAGGTACCACTGTAGATGAAAATGCATACCAACAACAGCATAACAGTAACAATTTTGTACTTGCAGGTTGTAATAAACCCAAACTTTGAAGTATCGGAAAGCGACTTTACCAATAATGCCATGAAATGTAACTGCAAATATGACGGGCATCGAATTTGGTTGCACAACTGCCATCTCGGTAAGTTGTTTTTGTATGATGTGGCTATTTGTTTATCAAAGCTTTACATTTTGTCTGTTGTCATTTAGAATGGATTTTAGCAATGTCTTTGTCTTTTTTTAAAAAGTGTTGTTTTTTATTTTCTGTGATATCGTGGTATGCAAGGACACACAAGAGACCTGGGTGTACAATCATGCACCCATAGTTTTGGGTCTTATATAAGCACTCAAGGGAATGGGAATGGGAGAGAGGTGACAATGGAGCTGGGGTTATACTGATTCAGGGGGGTGTGGCATGCTTCCATCATGCCAGCATGTAACAGGGAAGGTGGCGAAAGAGAAAGAATAAGCAGCTTGCTTATCCTGGGCATCCTGGGGCCCTCAATTGGGACAGTCAGCAGCGGCACCGTGTTAACATTGAGGTGGTTGCTTTGTGCCATCCAGCTGGCGTGGGGAGTCACATCATACAGGGTTCAGTTTGGGATCCCCGCTTGATGTGGCACATCCCATAGGGCTCAGTCTAGGATTCTTTCTTATTGTGTTACATCACATAGGGCTCAGTTTGGAATTCCCTCTTATTGTGGTTTATCACATAGGGCTCAGTCTAGGATTCCTTCTTATTGTGTCACATCACATAGGGCTCAGTTTGGGATTCCCTCTTATTGTGGTTTATCACATAGGGCTCAGTCTAGGATTCCTTCTTATTGTGTCACATCACATAGGGCTCA
>JAODJW010000083.1:168319-180588 GCA_026777045.1 Hyperopisus bebe
ATTTTTACTGTCTAAATATATGTATTCAGCTAGTGTAAACATGCACGATGCTATCACAGCGAATGCAAGGCTGAGACAGAAGCGTTACCCTTTGTTTCTGGTGAGAGACGTGCCGTGTGACTCATTTCCCCGCATACAAGTTATCTTAGGCCAGTGTTCACGGTTTGACTTCTGAGATTCAGATCGAGTACTAGGTCATTTTTTTCTGAACTGGTTTTAAGAAATTCGAGTTCTAATGAGTTCGAGAACTGAGGTACCACTGTACATTTATAGAGGATAACAGAAAATCCCTGTAGAGGGTGTTCAAGAAGGTAAGCAGATGTTAGGTGTTGGATGGCCCCATAAGAGGGATGCGAGTGTGGACCCCATTGTCCCAAATAGCCGCACACATGGTGATGTTCCCACCCCAAAACCTGGCACGTCAACAGTAGCTCTCGGTCCAATCAGATTACGCCCACGTCTCCTTCCTTTGGCCAAGTTGAAGCCAGCCTCATCCATGTATATGAAAATGGTGCAGGAATAATTAGTATTGTGAATACATACCAAAAAAGTTTTGTAGAAAGCTTTAAAATACACTTGACAGCTAATGATATGTTGTTGAACACTTTTTGACTGCAATGACTTGCACAATGACAAAATGACAAGTTTGTCTGGAGTGTAAGACTATGCAAAAGAGGGCTAGCACAATGCATATCATCATGCAACCGCGACCGCTGAGAATTGCACGTAAGCATCTGCCTGAGTACTAAAGCAATTGCAAAATGACGAAAATAACCAGAAATTGCTGTTATGATCTGTACAACTGACTAGAGGTTGTGGGATTTGAACGAGCAGTTTTTAGAACTTTAATTCTGTTGTGAGAAATGCATCAAAGGAAGTGAAAAGAACTGCAAAAGTAAACTGTGTATACATAGTGTCCTATGATGATCGTAATCAATCCATCCAATAACTATCAAATAACAAACCAAATGATTTGTTCATGCACATTTATCCATTGTTTTGGGGTAGTAGCGTATTTTCCTGTGAAATTATGTCTGAAGTTTAAACTATGAACTTCATTGTATCTTCCACGCTTGTTTAGCATAACGTTCTGTCTTACAGTGGGAAAGTGACATACGAAAGTGGCAGGAGCTACAAAAGTTCCCAGTCCAGATGCCCCAGGAACTCCTCTGGCCTTGACATCCTGTATGCTGAGCTTTTTCAGTAGGTGTCAAAGGAGCAGTTCTTTTCCAAATGATCAATGGTGAGACAATTGGTTTTGGTGATCCAGGGGGAACGGAGAATGTTGGACCATCTTCCTAATAAGTAATTCCTTGTCCGAAAGGACACAATGGTGGAGCACATTCTGATATGCAGGAAAGGATCAAAAAGGCAAGCCAATAATCAGACAGCATAAGGAACAATCCTAACAAGTGCAACCACAGGCCTACAACCAGCCTGCTCAGGTCCAAGGGTTCCACCCTGGTGATTGGGTTCTTATCCTCATCCCAAATGCCTCCTACAAGTTCCTGGTCACTGGATAGGAACAATACCCTATTGTGGCGTGTGGGTGGGTCCCATGAACTATATAGCCTGGCAAACCAGCCACTATTCCACAGAGCAGATCTATGACAACAATGAATCAACACCCTTTGGTTTTGCAATGACTTCCACTGGCTGAACCATGGTTGCCCATTTTGAGAGTTACCCCATGCCTTGCATGAATGGACTGCTCAGGTGTCGAGTTAAGACCCACTTCTTATCCATCCAAGACTATCTCAAGGGTTATAAGAAGGTACCCTTCTTCTGGAGAAAACAGCCTTTAGCATGGTCAGTGGCCACTTGCAGTAGTGTGCTCTCTTTTGGTGTCTTTGGAGTGCTTGTCACCTTCCAGGGACTCATAGACTCAATGCTCACTAATGGTATACAGCAGCCAACATAGATGACCTTGCTAACCTCACTGAGAGCTGCACAGAGTACCCTGCTTGCCACAACAGGCTGCTGGACTCACAACTAAACTTGCCACCAGGGGCTCACTGAACCCTAACTGGGGTACCTCATTGTATGGGTCCTGTTCCACTACCTCATCCGTACCCACCAGGGTTATTATCGTTCACGATAACTAACAAAATAATGAAAACTAAATGTGAAAAAACACTTTCCCTAACTTAAACAAAAATACGGCTTCATGAAAAAACAATACTAAAGCTGTATTGTATGTTTACCAAATAAACTAAAATACAGAGAAATAATAAAATTACAGAGAAAATGTCTTCAGTTTTCGTTTATGTCGTAATTTATTTCATACATAACTCTAGATGGATTACGTCTTTTATTTTTTAGTTGTTCCAGTTTTACGTGCACCAACGTATGGAGCCCTGGCCGGGACAAGGAGGGGAAGAAAATCAATGGTTGAAAACAAATATGGACTTCTGCAAGATTCTGCAAAACCTTTGTGAGATCTTGCAATTCTTGTCTATGTACTGTGTCCATTTAAAGTACAAAAAATAGAATTAATGGTCTAAGTATAAGCCATATACTTATTATTATACTTATACAGTGAAACCTCAAATTGCGAGCATAACTCGTTCCGGAAAAGTGCTTGTAATCCAAAGCAGTCATATATCAAAGCAAATTTTCCCATAAGGAATAATGGAAACTCAGATGATTCATTCCACAACCCAAAAATATTAATATAAAATGATTAATACAAAAAAGTAAAACTACATAAAACAAATTAAGCTGTACTTTATCTTTGAAAAGAATCATGGATGGTGTGAGGGAGATGAGAGAGAGGAGAAGAGGAGAATTATTTTATAGGACGACTTTCACTATAACTAAAGGAATCGCTGCTATCTGTTGGCTCACTGGAATCTTTTTCTTTTTGTGCGACTTTAACAAGGAACCTATATCCAATGACAGCCAATTTTGCCTCCATTTCGATTTCGCGGAAATGTGGACATTGCATTGTCGTTAAACAGATTCATCGCTGGCACTGCTACGCCCTTATTCGGGTGGTGCTTTTCTACTAAATTTTGTTTTCTCCGCAGAGTGGCTGGGCTCTCCCTTAGAGATAAGGTGAGGAGCTCGGTCATTTGGGAGGGACTCAGAGTAGAGCCACTGCTTCTCCGCGCTGAGAGGAGCCAGATGAGGTTGCTCGGGCATATGCTTAGGATGCCTCCTGGACGCCTCCCTGGTGAGGTGTTCCAGGCATGTCCCACTGGGAGGAGGCCCCGGGGTAGACCCAGGACACGCTGGAGGGACTATGTCTCTCGGCTGGCCTGGGAATGCCTCGGGATTCCCTCAGAGGAGCTGAAGGAAGTGGCCGGCGAGAGGGAAGTCTGGGTTTCCCTGCTGAGACTGCTGCCCCCACCACCCGACCTCGGATAAGTGGAAGTAAATGGATGGATGGATAATACTCATATTGCAAGACCTTGCTCGTTTATCAAGTTAAAATTTATTAAAAATTTTTGCTCGTCTTGCAAAACACTTGCAAACTAAGTTACTTGCAACCCGAGGTTTTACTGTATATACTTATTATACTTAAAGGTATTACAGCTGAGAAACTGAATATATAGGTAACTTTTCTGCAGTGTCACAGTTAAGGTTTAAACTTGAATCTGCTTTCTGGAATATTTCCATATAGTTCTGCTGATACATCATCAAGTGAGATGATGACCAGGGAGGTATACTCAAAAGTGGTTCTGGGTTTAAACCTTAACTATGACACTGCAAAGTAAGAAAATAGCTGGGACCCTACAGTCCAAGATCCCTCTCTTCCTCTGAACACTGGTAACATTAAATACCTGGGTATTGTGATCTCCCCCAGACTGTCAGAACTTTTTAACCTCAACTATACTGCATTACTACGTAAGACTGAAGATGACTATAAACGCTAGAACAAACTTCCACTCACCTTAATAGGACGAATAGCAGTAGTCAAAATGAAAACCCTCCTGTCTGTATGGCTGTTAATGTCTTTGTCTATCGTCTATCTTTGTCTGTCCATCCGCCTGCCCGTTTGCATCCATCTATACAATCAGTTTAATTCTGTTCAACTTGCCATCAGTTATTGTGCTTGTTACTGCTTACACCTTACTTCACAATATTAGGGATGGGGTGCTGTGGGCCTGTCTGGAGAAATTTTTGTTTATACACAATTGGAAATAAATATAAAGTTGTCCTCCGACGAGGGGGGGTGGTGGCGGGTCTTTAAAAAAAAAAAACTATGACACTGCAGTAAAGTTAGCTTTATATTCAGTTTTCTAGCTGTAATATCTTTCAACAAAAGCCAGCAACCCCTTAGTTTTTCAGATTTCTTTACGTGAAAATTTTAATTAATATCTCAATATTTGTGTGCGCACTTCATGTTCAATAGCCCAGCTGTCTTGCTTACAGTTACTGATGGTGAATGGACATAGTGTAATTATTAATAAATACACATAAAAGCACATAATATGAAAGTTATATGATGTGCATTGTCCCACAGAGTCTAAGGCTTAAAGGCCAGACTTGATGTTGTTCAGATGCTTCCAGTTAATCACCTGTTTGGAGTGATGGCAAGGTGCATTGTCATCTTAGAACAGGAACTGGTCTGGAAACAGCTGCTGCGATGATGGCACCATGCACTTTTGCAGTATTGTGATGTACTTGATCCCATTCACCATTCCATCAACAATGTGCACACGTCCAACGTCATTGGCAGCCATGGAGCCCCAACATTCAAAGGATGCTTCACAATGAGGTTGAGGAACTCAGGCTTGAAATCCTTTCCAGGAAACCTTGCTGAGAAGCACCTTTTCCCATATTTCACAGGTCCAACTTGAGGTCATCCATGCCAACTCGATCTGGTTGCATTTTTGGATATCAGTAATTAATGGCCTGTTGCGCCCCACAGACCAAACTGCTGGCATCGGCAACAAACTGTTGAGCTGACACTGACATGACAGTTGTCTGACCACTCAGTTGACTGAACACAGTAGACAGTTGACTGAACACAGTAGCTGAGGTGAGGTCATCTTGCGATTAGTCAATGAAATGTGTCAAAGTGCATGGTCCTGGCATAATGTTGATGCACATGGATGACCAGACCAAGGCTTATCTACCAAGGAACACATCACTTTCTTCTTTTGTACGATCTATACAACCACAGTGTGACTGCAGCTGATTTTGCTGGCAATCTGGCAGCACGAAAATCCTTCCTCGCTCATCACTGACACACAAACACACTCCTTCAACATCAGACCCTGAGTCTTTTTTTCATGATCAATGCAGAAAATATATGAAACCCAAAAAGATCTAGTTTTGACACAGGATACGTACAAGTAATAGCAGTTATGTTCCAATATCAACAATATTGTAAAATTAGAAACAAGTTATATTAAAAAGTTCATTGTAATAGCCAAATGTATCACAGTTTTTTTTTAATTGTTTTTTAAGCAGACTTAATCTTGCATCACATATAGCATAACTTCTCTGTAATTGTTTGGCTGTGTAAATGAGAAAACCATGGATTATTTGTATAAAATTCAGAAGTTTCACAAAGCATTCCAGTCTTTTCATCTGATTGCACATGATTTATGATCAATGCAATTGTTCATTGAATGTACCTCTACTGGGGGAAAAGAAACCTCTACTAGCTATTGAGACAGCAGTTTAACAAATGAATACAAATACGATGAGAAATGCAAAGGGTGTTAATAATGTTTTACTAATCTAGCAAACATAATATTTATGTGGCCCACACCACATTGGGCAGGTTCCATGAATGCAGATCACCTCTTCCTCACACACAATGCAAACTTATAGCTAGAAATAGCATCAACCTTGCAGAAACTGTGACTACAGGGGTGCTGCACGTAAGGTTCAAAGCACAGTAGCAGCAGCACTTGGAGGTGCATCTCCTCAGGCTGCATCAACGACTTCATACTTTGAAAAAAAAAAAACAGGAGTGAAGTGAAGTAAACCCCCGCAAATCCTGTTTCAGTCTGCCAAACATTTAAAGTTTGGGCATATACAACCACACATAATGGGAGACAATGCAAAATGCCCAAGAAATCCCAAGCTTGAAGGCAATAGTGCTACTCATGGAGCATCCAGCTCAGCTTCTAAACTTGTAAAATGAAAAAAGAATAAAAATGCATGGTGCAATTTGATGAATGATTTAACGTTAGCATACAAATCTCTTTATATAGCCGGTGCATTCTATGAAAGCGGGAAACAGCTGTAACTTACAGTGCAGATTTCATAATTTATTTCATAATTTATGTGAAAGCAACAAGATCCAAAAATAACATTTGTTGGTTTTATGAATTTTCGATGTTTTATTGATTTTATAGATTACTGTATGAATTTATTATAAATAAAGAATTTTTTTGCCAGAATGACGACAAGAGGGATATCGTTATGATAGCAAGTTTACTTGATCCCGTTCTGACCGGAAGACAAAAAATTGCAAAATCTTACACCACTGATCAGGCTTTCTGATTTAAAAAGTAAAGCGCATCTATTTCAACCTATATCAAATGTCTTATCCTCATTAAACGACCTATTGAAGAATTACCATCAAAGTGTAAAAGTCTGTATGCATGATAGAAAATCTGTTCTGGTAAGTGTTCGAAATAAAGCCGAACAAAACAAAAATCTCATTAGTGTATACCTACATATTAATGGACACGGATGCTAGCACAATTTAAGCAACTGGTAGGCTGAGAACAGGCAAGTTTAAACTACCGAGATGCTCCATCTAAACTGACAGTATAATTACCTTGTTCCCTGGGGTCTCCATTCACTATTGTTAGTGCACTGTTGACAAGTAGCAGGATCAAACACATCAGTGGGCGTCCGCAAGCTGCTGATATAACTGACTTCTTCTGCCGGTACATCCCTGTTTGTCTAAGTACCGCTAACCGTGTGCACCACTCGCTGCAACGATCACTCCTCTGCTTGACGTTAAGAACTGTCTACCTAAGAAAACAAGAAACGCATTGCTGTGTAAAATCGCAGAAGAGAACTGGCGCCTGCTCGGTGGACTGTGTGTGTGTGCGCGAAAGTGAACAGGAAGAAAAACGCCGACTTATTCGAGAGAACCGTATCTTGACTTGCTCGTTTACACGTCATATTGTACCATCAGCCACAACTCATTCACAAACGGACAGTTTCAGTCTTCTCCTGCCTTGTACGTACACTTTTGCGAGTACCACCTCGTGGTTTTAACCTCATCCACCCAGAATGATTAACGGTTTTATTGTGGCAAGCGCGAAGCCATTCTTATTGAATACTTCAGTACGCTTTTTTATTATCATTACTTCAGTGCTGTGAAATGGAATAACAGGTTTCTTAGTTTCCAAAACTTTACAAATTTCACCAATAACATTTTCTATTATCCTTGCCATATGTTGTTCATCCTGTATCGTTCTCTACCCTCATACTTGCACTGATAGTAAACCTAATAGTAAACAGAAATTGTCATTGATCTATACAGACCTGAATTAACCATCCATCCATTTTCTGTAACCACTTGCCCTGTGCAGCGTCAATGTGGTTTGGTGCCTATCCCAGAAGACACCGGCACCAGGCAAAGAGAACTTAATTTTAATAACATCAAAAGTGCTTACTTGTAATAAAGTTTCTGTTTTAAAATGACACCCTGTATACCACATAAACACACTGATGTCACAGGTGTTTTTACCCGTGCATAAATGTAATAAGAATTTAGTTTTAATGTCTTTTATTGGAAAATACCCCGAAAAAGTTATCATGGTATTATCATGTCAGTATGGTTGTGCTGGATTGTACTTTCAGTGTTTTTCTATTTTGTGCATGGTACATTTATGGTATAATGATATACATATGATACATGTTCCTAGTATTTAACAGTATTTTATATTATAGTACTTTGTTCTGATACCGCAGTGTTCTGTACCCCATGGTGTTATGGAAGCGAAACATAGTGCAGGCAGAAAAAGAAGGTGACAATCCACTGGCAGGTGTGAGACACGGGGGGGGGGGGGGTTATTACAGAAGATAAAACACTGGGTAAAACTACAAAGAAAAGGATCACAAGTGGTCAAAAAGCAAAATGGGGGGAAAACGACTAACTATACAAGGAATGACTAGGAAATAAGATTCAGAAACAAAGCAACACAGGAAGCAAGAACTGACAGGGAACAACGCACAAATTCATACAACAGTGCAGAGTAACATCTAGCATTCCAACACAATGAGCAACCAAGGGACCAGAACACAAGCAGGCACTAAAACACAGATAACAAGGACTAACAAAAGGCAGGTGCGAATACTCAAAACAGTCAGCCAATCAGGACAGACACCTCAGACAGGACACAGGTGGAATTAGCTAACAAAATCATGTAACTAAAGTAGAACTAAGAGAAACAAGGAAACAGAATCTAACACTAGGAAAACAACAAAGGCAGGTAAAAGAAAACCAAGGGCACAAAGCAAAAAACCTAAACAGAATATACAGGAACTAGAAAAAACTGATACAAATGAAACACATGAGATCAAATGTACTAAACCAGGGGTGCCCAGTCCTGGGGCCTGTACTACGAAGCGGGGTTACTGGCTTATCGGGGTAAGTTGTCGGATTTAAGGTAGTCTGGGCAAAATGTGAGTGAACGAATATGAAGTCCATATAAACTGTGGTACCTTAAATCTGACAAGTTACCCCAATAAGCCAGTAATCCCGCTTTGTAGTACAGGCCACTGCTCCTGGAGAGCTACCACCCTGCAGAGCTTAGGTGCAGCCCTAATTTAACACACCTGATACAGATAATCAGGCATATCAGTAGCGCCTCAGTATTAGAGTCAGCTACTGTATGTTGAAGTTAAGCTGGTTCTCATACAGGGGCCAGTTCCACAAAGCAGGGTTTCTTGCTTAGCTGGATAACTTGTTGGATTTAAGGTAGTCTGGGGTAAATGTAAGTGAACAAAGATAAAGTCCATTTAGCCCAGACTACCTTAAATCTGACAACTTATCCGGCTAAACAAGAAATCCTGCTTCCTGAATCAGGCCCCTGAAGTGCCTGGGGAAACACACTAAGGACTTGGACAACAGGGAGGACAGAATAGCCAGCAACACCTGCTGGCCAAATGGGGAGGAGACACGAAAGGCTGGGACAGACAGGTGCTGACCCTGACACCATGGTATTTACATCCTATCTGTATCCCCATGGTATTTGTTTCCTACCTGTGCTGTGGTATTTAGTAATAATAATAATAATACATTTTATTTCCAGCGCCTTTCAGAACACCCAAGGTCACTTTACACAGCAGAATACGTACTCATGGTTCTGCCAAGAAGCACATATATTATAGCTCCCTTACAAAAATAACTATTGAAAACCCTGGGCTGCAATCATTTCACTTGTACTGCATTCGGTGATAGAATCTGAGAATTTCACCTACAGTAAGCAACTTGCAGGAATCAGCAATAATAATGTGAATTTTATAAAGACAATTTAAAATGTGATGAGTTTGATTTCTGTTTTTTTGGACATGGGTTTTAATAAAAATGATTCCTTCAGTTTTTGCCATTGAAATGCACTATATGGACAAAAAAATTGGGACACACCTCTTAATCATTGAATTCAGGTGTTTCATTCAGACCCATTGCACAGGTGTATAAAATCATGCACCTAGCCATGCAGTCAGGTTTACAAACATTTGTGAAAGAATAGATCATTCAGAAGAACTCATTGAACTGAAACGTGGTACTATCATAGGATACAACCTTTGCAATAAGCCAGTTTGTGAAATTTCTTTATGCTAGCTATTCCATGGTTGACTGTAAGTGGTATTATTGCAAAGTGAAAGTGTTTAGGAGTAACAGAAACTCAGCCACAAAGTCCCAGATCACGTAAAGTAACAGAGTGGCGTTGCCAAGTCCTGACCCAGATAGCACACATATGTTGAAATGACCTTAATTCCATATTAAACAACGTTGATCTTCAATGTTGATTTAGCATTGATCTTGTTTGTTGAAAAAGCCATCTATCCAATGTTGAAAAATCAACCATTTGTGATAAGGATTGAACATTGTTTCAACACTTGTCAACTTCTTTATCAATTGATTTAATGTTGAATTAGTTTATGTTGAATCAATATTGGGTTATAATTGTTTCACAAGTGAAATTGTGTTATATCCAGCTGGGCTTTCTAAAACTTAAAAAAAAATATGCACAAATATTCAAATTGAAAACAATTTATTATTCATCACACATTACATATACATTCAAAAATAAATAGCAGAATGGTAGTAATTTGGTAGTAATTTGATAACAATCCCAAAAACACTGAGGTGCTAACTGACCCTCACAACCCACCCACACCCACTTCTGTTCATTTTCTCTTTGCACCTCCCTGACGTTCTGGTGCATATTGAAGTCATTTCGTCACAGTATCACTGAAGATATGATGGGTCACTTCCTTGTAGTGGTGCTGTGGGGCTTCTGATATTGAAGAGACAATAAGCTGTCATTAAAGATTTAACAAAGCTAAAGATTTACAGTTAACTGATCAATAGTACATAGCTGAATTATAGTTAAGCAATTGATTTTTACAAGGATTTTAATACAAATCCAATTTCCAAAACTGTAGGGATGGCATGTGAAATGTAAATAAAAACACTTTGACATTTTGAAGTTTAAACTAATATGTCTGTCAAAGTGAAAATAAACTTTAGTCACCTCAGCTATATATGAGACCAGAACACACAGTTCCAGTTATTACGAAGTACAAGAATTTTTATAAATAAATTACAAATATCAACTATGGGGGCCCATATCTGCCCCATTTTAATGTACTCTCATTTGAACTCATTTGGGCATTCATTCTGCACACTGTGCGTCTCAGCATGCGTTGTCCCTGTTCTGTGATTTAAGTGGCCGACCACTCTGTGGCTGAGTTGTTGCCAATTGCTTTAACCAATTGGTTATAATACCACTAACAGTTGACCGTGGAATATTTAGTAGCAAAGGAAAGGAAGAAAATGGAAAGGTATATCTGGCCAAAGCAGTCCAGCTATTTTGAGTCACAGGGAGCTTTTTTCAAAGGAAGAACAGGATCACTGTAATCAAGCAGGCTTTTGCCCCTGGGAGGTACAGGACCAGACCCCAGGTCCCATTAACAGTTTTGAATGCCAGATACAGGCTAATTAGCTTTAAAGTGTCAGTACCATCCCTGAAAGCCTATATTTAAGCTGTGTGCTGAGGCATTTTCAGATTTTTTTGGTAACTGGCGCTTAACCTAGGGTTCTGTCACTATCAAGACAAGCTCTACTCAGCAGCACAGCGAATGTTTCAGTGAAAGGTTGCTGGTCAGACAAAAACAGGAGTGACCTGGAAGCGGATCGACACACAGAAGCAGGGATACGCTGCTGTTTCCCAGAGTGAATATCCTGTAATACCCTCTGGCAAAATGAATTTCTGTACAGTACTGCAGTACTGGTGAGTTTCTGGTTCTTATTCAGTCTCATATACTGAAAGGAATTGAACAAGGAAATCTAAAATATATGCAAATCACTCACATGTGCATCAAACAGATTCAGCAAAACATAGTATAAACATAGTATAAAACAGTATAAAAAAATAGTATAAAATATGAATTTGTTGATTGCAGTCTGTTGATTGAACTTAATCAGTGCCTCCTTTGAAATCTAGGTATATATATTCTGTATTGAGTGTAGTCAATCATCTTAATTGCTGCATTTGTATAATTATTTTCCACCCTAATGGCAATGTTAATTAGAAGATAATTGTACTCTGTATACTAATTGAGTGATTTTGGCAAAATGTGCAGGTACCATGTTGGTCCAAATACAAGACAATTTTTCCCCCTCAATATGCGTTTGAAAAAATGGTGTAGTCTTATAATTGGAGTCTAGACAAAAAAGGGATTAGATGGCACCAATTACAAAATTTTGCAACGAGTGTTTTGACTTACCATAATGTAGATTTTATGTGAGATTTCTTGCACGAGTGTGATAGTCTGAAAGGGTGAGTGTCGCACCAGATGCATTACAACTGGCTAATTTTCATTTATGGCCACGAGTTCTAGTATTTCAACTAATATTGAAATAGCCATTTGGCTGAACAGCATCCAGACCTGTTAGAATCTTATATACCTGGATGATGTCCCCCCTTAGTCTCCTTTGTTCAAGGCTAAACAGATTCAGCTTAGCTAACCTCTCCTCATAAGACATTCCTCTAAGACCAGGGGCCTCATTTATAAAACTTTCTTACGCACTGATTTGATCTTAGAGTGTTCGTACG
>JAODJW010000083.1:180688-198338 GCA_026777045.1 Hyperopisus bebe
AATCAGAAAAGTTCTTAGATAAAATCAAGGATGGTTTCTACGCAAGTCTTTATAAATGAGGCCCCAGGAATCATTCTTGTAGCCCTATGTTGCACCCTTTCCAAGGCAGCAATGACATTTTTAAGGTATGGTGACCAAACCTGCACACAATATTCTATGTGGGGTCTTACCAAGGAATTATATGATCATAGCATCACCTCCCTTGACTTAAACTCCACACACCTAGTGATCTAATGCAACATCCTACTGGCCTTTTGAATTGCTTCCCCACACTGGCGAGAGTGGGACATGGAAGCATCAACATACACACCAAGGTCTTTCTTATAATCAGCTACCTTAATTTCAGTGGAACCCATAAAATATCTGTACTTTATATTTCTGCTCTCTGCATGGGTTACCTTACATTTATCTATGTTAAATTTCATTTGCCAGGTATCAGCCCAGTCGCTAATTAAATCCAGATCTCGTTGTAGCCTCTCTGCCGCTAGATCAGTCTCTTCTGCACCACCCACCTTGGTGTCGTCTGCAAATTTAACCAGTTTACTGTATGTATTGGTGTCAATAGCATTGATGTAAATTAGGAACAATAGTGGTCCTAAAATCGAACCCTGCGGTACCCCACTATGAAAGCAGGCCCACTGTGACATTGTGCCTCTAATAACTACTCGCTGCTTCCTGTCTGTTGACCAGTTTTCGATCCAAGCTGCCACAGTTCCTAAAATCCCTGCAGCTTTGAGCTTAAGCAAGAGCTGTTTGTGGGGGACAACATCAAAGGCCTTTTGGAAATGTAAATAGATGACATCATAGGCCTTTTTGTGATCAATTTCTCTTGTAGTTTCCTTTAAGAACTCAAGTAAATTAAACAGGATCTACCTCTCCTAAATCCATGTTGGCAATCCCTCAGAATGTTATTTGAATCCAGGTAATCTACCATTTTCACTTGGATCAGTTATGCAGGTTAAAATGATGGCCTATACTTTGCAGGATTACTTCTATCCCCTTTTCTGAATATGGGGATAGTAACATTCATTTTAAAAGAGCTGTCATCTCATTTGTTAATATGGCTCAACCTTTCTCCACAATATATTTTATACCCATTTTATGTAGGTCTGCTGCATTGAAAACATTCTGCAACATTAAGGGTTGTGGAATATGTAATACTCATTATCTCTTCCTCCGATAAGTGCTGTTTAATACACTTATTGTGATCTTATTGCCTGTGGTTGCTTGTCCATCCATCCATCCATTATTGTAACCTCTTAATCCCCACAGGGGTCATGAGGAGCCCAGAGCCTATCCTGGGAACAACGGGCACAGGCGGGAAGCAACCCTGGGCGGGTGGCAACACACTGCAGGATGCACACTCTCACACACAACTACAGGGCCAATTCAGACACACCAATCAGCCTACCCTGCACACTTTTGGACTGTGGGAGGAAACTCGAGTCCCTGGCGAAAACCCATGCGAACACGGGGAGAGCGTGCAAACTGGTTGCTTGTTAACTTTTTTATATGTTTCTGTCAAATAAAATATTTTTTCTTTATGAATGTAAAATTTGGAATTCCAAAAACTTCTCTTCTTAAAATGATTGGGAAAAAGTGGGGGTCATCTTATATTCGAGTGCCTCTAGCCAATCCGCACATGCTGTCGCCTTCCTTCAGCAGTACCAGGACATCATATTTTAACATGATACTGCTTGTCCTCATGCAGCTTGGCTGACACAGGTGAAGCAGAAACAGCTCAACAGAAACCATGACCTGAATCCTATTGAACACCTATGACCCTATTATTCAAATCACGGTCCTCAAGGTCCAAGCACTGCTAGTTTTCCAGTCTTCCTTTACCTGTGAGCCAGGTGTGAAGCCTCTGACCAATCAGAATCAGTAACTATTAAGCTAACTACCTGGGAGAATTGTAAACAAGGCCTGGATTTGGAATTGGGGTCCAGATTTGAAGAGCCCTGACCTGTGAGATGTTCTCGGCAGACCCTCCAGAGTACGATGTCCCACTAAGGGACAGATGCTTGTACAGGCACTACTGGAAGAGGGGGATAGGAAACCACAGGCTGTCACAAGTAACCTTATGCAGTGTGAGATGCACTGTTTGCATAGCTGCACATGGAGACCATGATAGACACACAGATGGATAGATACTTCATTTATCCCCGAGGGGAAATTTGTCTATCCAGTAATTCCTTCCAAGTCAGTAAAATAGTTAATATTGATAAATAGCATACTACAAAAAAAAACACAAATATTAAGTAGAACATAATCCATTACTTATAATACAGCTATAATAGATGAACGAGAGGGGGTGGAACGAGAGGATGAGGTCAGAGAGCATTATTGAAAAGTCTAATTGCAGTGGGGACAGCTGCAACTCGTCAAGCCTCTTGGTGTTTTTATCTGTCAGGCTGCACCCTCAACGTACAGCAGCATGAAAAGTACACTGGCTACCATTGAGTGATAAAACATGTGTAACATGTCATCACACACGTCAAAGGACCTCAGCTTCCACAGGAAGAAGAGGCAACTCTGCCCCTTCTTATAAAGAGAATCTGTGTTTAGGGACCATTCCAGTTACCATTCAGATATGCAGGTTGGCCTGTATTACCACTTATTATCAATCA
The DNA here is from genome assembly GCA_026777045.1 of Hyperopisus bebe. Taxonomy (NCBI): domain Eukaryota; kingdom Metazoa; phylum Chordata; class Actinopteri; order Osteoglossiformes; family Mormyridae; genus Hyperopisus; species Hyperopisus bebe. The sequence continues at coordinate 183,319 of JAODJW010000083.1, forward strand.
ATAAACAGTTATAAACACTTTTCTGTGTCTGTTGTCAGTTAATAAACTGCTAGAAACATTTCTCTATTATTTTTAGATTGATATGCTCTGTAAAAGGTTTGATAAGTTTCTCTTGAAGCTCACTATATACATACTGAGAAATATTGAAAGTCATCCATCCGACTGTAATTACATCCCATAAACGCCTTAATAAAATCTATTGAGAGGCACCAAGCAGACATGGTTCATGTTAGTGGACATATTTTGTCACGTGTGCAATATGCAGCAAGAACCAAAACAAACCGATTGCACTGCCACTATGGAGGCTTAGTTAAATGTCAGTGATATTATATCTTGTGTTATCCAGTATAGAGATACGTCCAGACTGAATTATGTCCTCACTTCCAGGATGAAACCGGGAAGCAAGTCGATGGATACCGGTATCTGTTAACTCAGAATTAGATTCAACAGCAATCCAGAGTAATCATTCCAATAAAATGTATGTGTCCCTATAATCAAAAAACATAGAAAGCAGTTTAGATTTTATCTTGGTTACAATATGAGGGTTGGTACTGGCTAGTCATGAAGTGAAGCTATCCCAGAGAAAGCATGCAATGGCAGAAAATTCAACTAAAGTACAGAACCCAGTTTTAATGTAGTTTTAACCTGGAATGGAAAAAAACTGCTTCATTAAAACCAAAATTAAACACAATAACAATAGTTATTGTGATTATGGTTATTATAGATTTAGCGCAGCAAATATTTAAAATTTCCTTTATACAAATTGCTACAGAATTCAATTCAGAATACTAGCTCCAAGTTCCCTCCGGTGGTGATGTAAGGTATAACAAAAATGTGAAATGTCTTTGTGGCGTGTGTCTGTCTGTGTGATGTATATTTCCTGGTATTGCCTCATGGACCCAGTTAATTTACAAATGTTTTATTTCATCCAAATTTGTTACTTTAAAATTACGACATTTGTAAAACAAAAACAATTATACTACAAACTACATAAAAACAATATTACAAGAATAAAATTACATAATGACAGCAAAATTCAATCTTATCGTTATCATTAAAACAGTCACACTACATTTTTTCACTCTCTTAAGTTAAATATGCTAAATGAGGCGTTTCAAAGATCCACAAGGTCCTTCACTGCCACGGAGTCTTCCGACCCAGGATGCGGTTGGTGATTTTCTGTAAGAAAGATGGGGAATGAATCACCCATCCCGCGCCTGGAAGACTGTCCTGTCATTCAGTGCCTGGCTTTCTGGGGCCTTGATGGAACTTAAATTAAATTGTGTCATAATGCAATGTTCAAATCTGACAGCTAGTGCTCTGCATGAGCCAAAGCATATATACTAAGTGTAAGAAAGTAGTTTTGCAGCATCTTGCAGTGCACTACGCTCAGCGCCAATGCTGGCTACTTGCAATACTGAGTCATCATTGATACTGCACATGGGTGAAGGGCTAAAGGGCCACTCTGCCGGCTGCTTACGGTCTTGTAGAGCTGGGCCTTCAGCCTGTAGGAATGGTACTCAGCTTTGCGTCTCTCCTCCTCTTTCCTGCGTCGCACTTCTGGCAGCTGGGAGTACATCCTGGAACAGACCAGATGCATGCTTCAGTTTGCGTCCAAGCGTCCTGCAACCCTCCCACAGTCCGATCATACATGCTTTAGAGGGATCGTGCGTGTGTGTGCGTGCGTGTGCGTGTGTGTACGCACTCTGACTCATGTCTGTAAGCTCCAGGCTCACCAAAACCCTCCACTGGATAAGCAGTTAGGATTTGTGGGGAAAAAGCAGAAAGAAATAAAACTTACTGTTTCGACCTCATGAACATCTCCTTCTTTGGAACGGCTCTTCTGGCACAGGCTGGAGGCCCTATGGAGGCATTTAAAATGGAAAATTAGCCATTGTAATATATATTGTTCAATGATTTTAATAAGATGGGCTTCACTTCAGTTAAAGGAATGATAAACTGCTACTAATTGCCTGACCCAGAAATCAGCTCTACAGCGTGTCCGCTGTAAAAGACCGTCTCCAGGCTTGAAGTAGCATTACAGGTGCAATGCTGAGAAATGCAGTGAAAGTCAGAACAAACGCCTTTAGTCATGGCAACTGCACCCCACAGCTGATGAAGGTGGGACTGGCACCTGCGGGCTGTGGGTGTGTCAGCACATTGGTGGGCTGGTTGAATAGATTCTCTCGCTCCTGGGCAAAGATGGCCTGCAGGCGGCGCTCCTCCACCTGCAGCCCCAACCTCTTCATCCGCTCCTGTGAACGTGAGATGAAGTCTGGCCGACGCATCTCCAGGGCTTCCTGTGGGCAGGTCACAAACCCATCTTAATGGGCTGCTCAGGAACTATCAGCACTATGTTCCTTATAGCAGGCGGCAGAAAAGGGCAGTTTAGACATTATCATCAATCAATTCCCAGTTTAACTACAGGGACCAGTTAAACACTAAGGGCTCTGGGGAGAGACTTGCAGATTCGTAGCCCAAGGAGTCCAGGCAAAGACGCAAACCTGCAGGGTAATCCGGATGAGGCCACGGGGCACCTTGCTTGTTTTGGTGCTGGTGATTGGCTCCCCCAGGGTCTTGGGCCTGGAGCCCATTGGCTCTTCCTGTACCTGCCGCTCTCTGAGTGGTTCCCTCCAGGGCTTGGTTTTAGTATATGCCTCAAACCATGCCAGGCCAGATGCTAGTGCTGGCGCTGCTGAGTCTGGCCGGTTCTCTTTCTTTCTCCTGGCCTTCAGATCATCAGCAGGAACGAACCATGACACACCTGAAGAAGAATCAATTACTACATGCATGTTGCCATGGTTTTTAAAAATGATTTTTAGCCAATTGGAGACTCAAATGTTTATACCTCGAGGGAAGTGCAATTGCTGGCTACGTCTGCTCCTCCTCTCATTCGAGATGGTCTGATGTTTGGGGGGGGTCCTGTGCTCCACTTTGCCCCCCTTGGTGATGAGCACAGTACCCTCAGACATGACCTCGATGGCCCTGGCCAGACGCGGCGATGGAACGTTAGTGCCCACATCACGGGTATGTTTCCGGGTGCCGTTAGTGACAATCTCCAAGTTGCCTGTTGGTGAGGGGGACAACACACGACAGACTGAAATACACCTGACCAAACAGGTTTAAGGCAGCCTTTCTGGATCGCATCTCACCTGGAGATAAAAATCACGGACCTAAAGATACTTGTGTTACTGGTACAAATAGAACACATCTGGTATCACATGACGGATCATACCAGGACGACCATATTTGAAAGAATGCAGACAAAAAGAAATGGCACTTTCAAGAAACCTGCCTCAAAAAACTGGAGTAAATATGCACTGTAAATATGGGTGCAACACAATGATACCCCCATACTGATACAAGGGGGGCATCACCTGATTAGTAAAACTATTTTCAGCTGATGACATGGCATGTAGGAGAAGCATGGGAGTCTAGAGGAGCAGCAGAAAATCTCAGTTAAGGTCAAATACCGCCCTGCTGACTGAATACTGTACCCACTGATTGAAGACCATCCTGCTGATTGAACACTGTACCCTCTGACTAAATACTGGCCCTCTGACTGAATACCGTACCAGCTGTCTGAATACTGCCCCTCTGACTGAATACCATACCAGCTGTCTGAATAGTGCCCCTCTGACTGAATACCATACCAGCTATCTGAATACCGTACCAGCTATCTGAATACCGTACCAGCTGTCTGAGTACTGCCCCTCTGACTGAATACCATACCAGCTGTCTGAATACTGCCCCTCTGACTGAATACCATACCAGCTGTCTGAATACTGCCCCTCTGACTGAATACCATACCAGCTGTCTGAATACTGCCCCTCTGACTGAATACCATACCAGCTATCTGAATACTGCCCCTCTGACTGAATACCTCCCCTGAAAAGGGTTTTGTTATAGCCTACTACACTATACTGGACCATTTGAAACTGGATTGGGTCGAATGTGGCCGAACTGAAGGGAGTTTGACAGCTCAGCCTTACTGCTAGCAGCAAGTAATCAGCAGGTACCTAGGAGGAGCTGCAGAGGTGACCATACCAACATTCTCCTCCAGTATACCTTGACCACTCTGCATTAGAACTTTACATTTAATATAAGCATTCAAACATGCTAGTCATAACTATATTTTTTTCCCCGTTTCCATTTTGTGATGCAATTACTGTGGATATTTTAACCCCCGACCTCTTTTCAAGAAAAAAAAATTAGAATAATAAAATGCATTTTGAATATAATTTACATCCTGTGATGGAGTCACAATTAGTGTGCCATAGACTTATTCTATTTAAAATTTATCATCTCTGACATGGTATCCTGGTTAAAAGAGTAAATTATTATACAGCTCATAGAATATGTTTGTGTATGATATACTGCACAGAATGAGAGCTGACATACAATTTATAAGCAATTGCTGAGTAATAGGACGCCTCAAGTCCAATGAATAATAAATAGGAGGGCGGCGGCTTTTCAGAATGCATTTCACAGCGTAATGAGATACAAACTCCTGTGATGAGAATGTCTAAAATGAATGTAGTCTAAACCATTTGAAGGCTCACTGTAGAACATATCACTGGACACAATGAACGTGTCACAAATTAGCAGGTTTCATCTTCCATGCTTTGTAGGCAGACAGCATTTGACCCTTCAGACTGTAGACGCATGCTTATAATCAGTCACCAGACTGCTATGTTGCAAGTTTTCATCAGAAACTGTCTCCTATTGAAAATGTAAGGTGCATCTTTAACAGGAGAATCAGACAATGGGGACCACGGACTGCTGAGCAGCTGATGTCTTCTAAGAAAGAATGGACAAATATTCCAATTGCAAAACTGTAGCAATTAGTACACTCAGTTCTCAAACAATTAAAAAGTGAAATTAAAAACAAGGGTGATGTAACACAATGAGAAAAATGCCTCTGTAGAGTTAATTTTGTTTATACTTACAAAATACAATCAAGCTATTCAGTAAAAATACAATCTTTGTTTATTTCTCAGTTAAAGGTTCACGTTAATTAACAAATCACAGATTTCTGTTTTCATTACATTTTGGAAAATATCCTGACTTTTCTGGAAATGGGGTTTGAACTGAAGACTGATATTGTAAGTAAAGAAGTGCAGTTTTAAGTGCACACCACGTCACAGGGCATGAAATGAGATGAGCAATTAGCCATTAGCAAGACGACTCATTATAGCTGTTCTGTCTTTGCTGTCCCACACAGGTTACTGTATCTGTGGTTCATCACTCATATCCATGCAAGACAGTTATCCTACCTACACTGGCTCATATTATTATATTGGCCAGGGAGTTAAGCACCCGCACCACATTATCTCTGGTATTACCTTTCGTTTGCTCTCAGTGTCACTGGGCTGCCATATGCTGAATGGTGAGTGGGCAGCAGTCACCTGAGCAGCTTCCATACTTATTCATTAGGGCTGTGCATGGTCCAGACACCCCTCAAGAGTTTCCTTTTTTTTTGGGGGGGGTGCCTTTCCAGCACACCAGGTGCTGTACTTCTGGTACGTTGAGAACGTACCACTGTACTTTCCACTGTAGTATATTATAGAGCTGGACGATGTGTGATATTAATATCAACATCGCATGTTATGCACATGCAATTCTTACATCTCTAATCAGCTAGATTAGGATCAAACTTTTTCTCTTTCATGTTTAAAAATCAGTTTAAAGTTTACCACCACTTACCACTGCTTTTACATGAGCATTACGTTCTCTGAGGACGTTTTTCCACCGCACCAGGTACCGTACTTTCGGTACTTCCATAAAGTGCCGAAAGTATGGTACTTCTTTCGTGTCGGTTTTCCACTGGCGTAAAAAATGGTACCGGCGCCAAATGACATCATTAGTGACCCCTGATGGTACCGGCCCTGACTGACATCGTCACAAAGCGCAGCTTAAATCATAATTTAAAAAAAAAAACAGCACAAAATTAAAACTAACTAAACTAACTAAACTAGGCTGGAAAATGTGGTTTATTGTTATGTCATGTTATGTCAGCTTCTATCACAGTATAAGATTCAGTAATACCCAGACTGCATGAATGCTGCCATCATTTACGTTTACGTAGGTACACTTTGGCTAAGCCGATCAAGGCAGTAAGAATTAGCGTACTGCTAATTCAGTCTTTTGAAAGCAAACAAATTATTTAATTATGTTTTTTGATTTTCTAGCGGCATTGTTTGGTGTTTTGCGTGTGCCCCATTTCTTCCAAGCGGCTTGGTATTACGGTGTTCCGGGCAATTCAGTTTCCCTGTGTTTCCCCTAATATTAAAGCAAAGAGGTATATGAAATGTCTGAAAATCACTCAGGTACATTATTACATGTGAATGTACTAATATTGTTATTAGTACCGAGGCCCAGAGTTGCTGTATACCTGTTTTATCAGGGGGGAACCAAATATCCTGGATGTCAGGAAATAATGTTTCTCCTAATATTTAGGCAAATATGTATGCGAGATGTCTGAAAATTACTCAGGTACATTATTACATGTGAATACAGTAGATCATCATGCATAATACTCTTATAAGCAATACTGTACCGTTTTCATCAAGAAATATCTCTATCCAGCGAATTAAGTAATTTCATTTATCTGTAAAAACAAAAAACATCGAAAAGACATGTGATGTTTTAAAATATATGGCTTGTTTACCTCAAGAGCTTCGTAAAAAGACATGAAAACAACAGCGAAACCATGTACAAATCAGCGCGCGACAAGGGAAACATAGGAAAACTGAATTGCCCGGAACGGCAAAAACTTTTTTATTTCGAGTCGCGTCATCCAAATCCCGCTGGATATGTTCATCCGACCATATGGCGATTAAAGCCTATGTTTCCTCGTTTGTCTATCCTTCCATTTTACTTTTTATATTTTTGTTTCTACTGCTTTTTATTTTGTTTCTCACTGTTCGCTGTGTGTTTTGAAAGATGGCGATTGTATTTTGTGTTTCAGTGGCAGGCTATTTGCATAACCAATCGACAGCAAATACGCTTGCAAGTCCCACGCCAAAGTACCAAAGTACCAAAGAAGTAAGCCAACTGGTTTGGCACTTTCGGTATTTTAACTTTCAGTACGGGTACTCAACCGGAAGTCAATGGAAAAGTGAAAGTACCATACCGAAAGTACTTTGTGCCGTGGAAAAGTGCCCCGAGTTTTAATTTTGGGCTGTTTTTGTTTTTAATTATGATTTAAGCTGCACTTCGTGACGATGTCATTTGGCGCCGGTACCATTTTTTATGCCAGTGGTAAACCGACACAAAAGAAGTACCATATTTTCGGCAATTTATGGAAGTACCGAAAGTACGGTATGTGGTGCGGTGGAAAAACGCCCGTAGTGTCCAGGGTGTGAGGAGTCTTTGATGATTTTACTGGCTCTCCAGTGGAGTCTGCCAGTGTAAATATCCTTGAGGGGTGGTTCCGATTACACGCTCTGCCACCCTTACCACCCGCTGCAGGTTCTTCCTGTCTTTCTCAGTGCAGCTACTGAACCACACTGGGCAGCAGTAGGTCAGGAGGCTCTCAATGGTAGAGCAGTAAAATTGATCAGCAACTTTTGGGGGAGGTGGGCCTGATGCATCTTCCTGAGGAAGTTCATTCTTTGTTGTGCCTTCCCCACCTGGTGAGAGATGTTTGTGGTCCAAGTGAGGTTGGCAGAAATGTGGACCCCTAGGAACTTGAAGCTCTCCACCATTTCTACCTCTTACCCATCAATGTAGAGAGTAGAGTGCTCAGCCCGCTTGGCACTCCTGAAGTTCACTATCATCTCCTTGGTTTTAGATGTATTCACTTCCAGGTTATTACTGTCACACCACTGCCTCAACTGCTGAACCTCCTCCCTGTAGGCTGATTCTTCGTTGTTGTCAGTCAGTCCTACTATTGTGGTGTTGTCAGCAAATTTGATGATGGTGTTGCTGGTGTGAATGGGAAAACAGTCTGAGGTGAAAAGGGAGGAGAGGACTGAGGACACACCCCTGCGGCATGCCTGTGTTCAGGATGAGAGTGGAGGAGATGTCGTCTCCTATCGTAACGTTCTGGGGTCTGTTGCTGAGAAATTCATTATCCAGGTGTACAGTGAGCTGCTGAGACCCAGGTTGCTCAGCTTTTGAACCAGCTTGTGGGGTCGTACTGTATTAAAGGCGGAGCTGAGGTTGACAAACAGCATCCTCACATAGGTGTTGCTGTTGTTCAGATGTTTGAGGGCTGTGTGGAGAGCTGTTATTATGGCATCCACTGTTGACCTGTTTGCCCTGTATGCAAACTCATGTGGTGTCAGCTGCAGTAGCGGCCATAATGTGGGGCATGATGAGTCTTTCTAAGCACTTGATGATGATGGGAGTTAAAGCAATTGGGCGGTAATCATTCAGGCAGCTCACTGCGTTCTTCTCTTCTTGGGCAATGGAACAATGGTGGCAGGTTGGAACTACAGACTGCAGTAGCAAGAGGTTGAAGATGGTTGTGAAAACTGGTCTGCACATGCCTTAAGTACCCTCCCGGCAACTCCATCTGGACCAGCTGCTTTCCTCACGTTGACTCTGCGCAAAGTGGTTCTGACCTGATGTTACTGCAGCTGGATAGGGACGTCGACCCTTTTTTGAAGAGCAGGATGAGTGTGGGCCGTACTGTTGTGTTGATCGAAGCGGGCGAAGAACCAATTTGGTTTGTCAGGTAGGGTGCTGTCCGAGGAGTCTGTGTGGGTATCTCTGTAGGCGGTAAGTGCCTTGATACCCTGCCACATATGTCTGGGGTTGTTGCTGATAAAGTGTTCCTCGATGCGCTGTTTGTGTCTGCGCTTGGCCTTTTTGATGCCTTTCAGCAGGGATCAATGTGCCTCTTTGTAAGCCTGCTGATCTCCTGACTTAAAGGCAGCACCTTGTGCTCTGAGTAGGGCACGTACCTCGCTGTTAAGCCACGGCTTCTGATTTGGGAACACTTTAATAGTGTTTTTTGAGGTAAAAGTTAATGCAAGAGAGCACAGCAGCTGTGTGATCCTCTAGGCTCTAACCTCCATTCCCTCTGCAAATATTCCCCAATCCGTAGTGTCAACGCAGTCTTGTAGGGCTGTGGTGGCTTCCTCAGTCCACACCTGAATTGTTTTAACTGTTGGTTTTTGTCCGCTACTAAATGCAGCAGAGAGAGTTCTTACAAAAACTAAAAAATTCGATCATACTCGATAATACTGCTGTTAACTTAACAAAGCACTGAATGGCCTTGCACCAGAATATTTTAGAGACCTACTGGGCTCACACAACCCTCCTCACCTGCTTTGATCTCAAGAAGCAGGATATCTATTAGTACCTAGAGTAGAAATAGCTTTGGCCAGCTACAGAGCATTCTTTTGCAGAGCTCCACAGCTATGGAATAGTCTCCTAGCAGATCTGAGATTCAGGCTCACTCTTAAGCTTGCCCTCCCTCCTACTAATGCTGCCATAGCTGTATTTGCCAGAGCATACATATTGCACTTACCTAACTGTTTGCGCTGCTTCTAGTCTCCCCTACTTCAGCTAATGCACTTTTTCCCCACCCCTCCTGCTGTCTAAAGTCCCAAAAAAAATCAAGATATTCTGCCTACCCTTTTTGCCTGCAATACCTGTACTCAGGCGCGTAATTTCCAGGGGGGTTAGAGGGGGTCATGACCCCCCCCCCCAATAATCAGATCCAGCCAATATAACCCCCCCCAATAATCATGTTTCCCCTGTAATGGGTGGAGACCTCAACCCCCCCAATGTTCCAGCCAAAGTTACGCCCTTGCCTGTACTATCTGTGACATCCATCCAGCCTGCCCACCCTTCTGCCTGTGACATCTCTCCTTCCTGCCCTACTCTGCTGTACCACTGTTCATCCTGCTGTCAGAAACAGTACCAGCACCTGCGTGCCATCACCTGCCTGCCCTTTGCACTGAGGTTTGAATCTTAAAATTTGCTCTGTGTAAATTAGGTTTTGCCCTCTTGTTCACTTTCCTCTGCTTGAACCTGAAGGATGGGCTCCTTTGTTACTTTTTCGAAGTACCAAAAGTACAGTACCTAGTGCAGCATAAAATGAAACAAAACTGGCTGCCTTACACAGGATTAGAAGTTTACATATACTTTTTATTTAATATTAAAATGTCTTGGGAGTCAGAAGACTTTAGCTGACTATTTTAAAAGTAAACATATGTTTTAACAATTAACATGTGGAATATTTGCCCTTTATGGAAAAAATTCCATACCATTATGTGTATTGAGGAAATAAGAAATATTTCCAAAATTAGGAACTGTACAGATCATATCCAATTTTGCCTTGATCAGGTCGCCGTGTGTCAGCTGGGGATGCCCTGAAACTGGGCATCGTAGACCAGGTGACAGAAAGAAATGCTGGTGAGGTGGCAGTGGCCTTCGCTCGGAGTGTAGCTGGTAGGTGAACACAGTGAAACAATGTCACAGCTTTTTTCACAGTTCACATCTTCACACCTGGTACAATTTAAGTACATCTGGGTACTGCACTGTTCTTGAAGTTTTTCTTTGAATAAATGATACAGTAAGCATGTTGACTATACTTTTTGGGCCTTATTTCACTGTGTGCTTGCCCTGCACTGGACTGGACTGAGTATGTTCTGTCTGCTTGCCCTGCAATGCACAGTATTGAGTATACTCTGTATACTTGCCAGTGTTGGGGAGTAACGAGTCACATGTAACGGTGTTGCGTAATTTATTTACAAAAAAATGCAATTGTAATCTGTTACAGTTACTAGAGAAAAAAGTGTAATTAAATTATAGTTACTTATGGAAATATTCATGATTACAATTTTAGTTACATCATAAGATTGTATGCAAAACCTTGCTAATATCTTAAATAACAGTTTTTTTTATTGCTTTTCGTGTTTTTCTTATGCAAAACATCCTCCTTTGCCATTTTCCTCCACAGCCGAAAGTTTGAAACGATTCGATGCTTCTGATTGGTTATCCTGTCACATCTACGTTTGCAGCCAGTTCTGCTAATTAATTTGCCGGAGCGATCTGAGTTTCTGTTGCAGGCAATGTCAGACAAGTAAAGGAATGCATTCCATTGCTGGAATATATAAAAAACATTTGCGATACATTACGGAAAAAGGCACAAATTTAACTGTGCAATGCAGTGCGTGTTTACCGGCTGTAAATGTTGTCGACATCTAAACAGTCCATGTTCAACATAACGAAACATCTAGAGATAAGTGCAGCTTATTGTAATTGCAAACAGTCATATTAAACAAAACAGGGAAGGCATGCCTACCTTCAGCGTGCCACACGTGCTTTTAAAGTGTAATGCCCGATACACACTGTGTGACATCAGCAATCTTATAAAATCATTACCTATCACGCTGTGTGATACGGATCTAATAATCTTAGCTATGACAGGTATGCAGAGTGTACGACGACAACACCAACTCAATCATAAGATAAGGCGCATAGGGCAACAAAACAAAATGTAAACACTGACAGCAACACCACAATGAATCACGAAGTCAGTACCGCACTTTAGCCACACTGGCACTTCTGACAGAAAATGTGAAGGTTATTGGTAATTTATGTTAGGTCTGTTATTAGCACTCCCGATATGCTATGTCGTATTGAGTTTTGAAAATTCACTCACTAGCTAACCCCTGGGCGATGCTGTATTACCACTCTGCTAACCCATTTTATTTTACAGTGCTGTGAAGACACTGTTTTAGGCTACTTTGTCATTTGTGATTGAAAAATTGACTTAAACAGAGTAAGTAATTACACAATCAGCTGAAATTTCATATCCTATCTGATGCAAGAACTGTTCAGATCAGAAGGAAAATGGAACCATTTATTTTCGCAAGTATATAAAATGTTTGTATAATAATTGTAATTCTGGAGTGTCACAGAGTGGTCAAATCACTCATAGTTTATCTTGTTTTGACTCCCAAAAAGTTTATATTACGCACACATAAGAATTTAATAACTGAAGGCTGAGTTTTAACAATTTTTTCAACATTTTAGGTATGTTTTATGTAATATTAATGTTATTACTTGTTACACTGAGGGAATCTGGGTTTTCACTAAGTATGAAGCGAGAATCTATTCTTACCTGTTGTTTAAAATCATTATTAGGTCTGTATGGTATGCTTGGTATCTTTATTAAATTGATTAGTACTGTTTAGAACCAGTAAAGTACTAGTAACAGAACTAGTGTTTAGTACTGCTGTAAGGTAAACACTACCAGGTTTTATCTATAAATGGTTAAAGGTTGAGAATATCCATCCATCCATCCATCCATTTTCCAACCCGCTTATCCTACTGGGTTGTGGGGGGTCCGGAGCCTATCCCGGAAGCAACGGGCACGAGGCAGGGAACAACCCTGGACGGGGGGCTAGCCGGTTGAGAATATTCATTCATAATTTATAAAAGTAATCAAAAAGTAATCAAATGTAATCAGTTACATTACTTTCATATAGTAATTGAAATAGTTACACTACTATTACATTTTAAATAGAGTAACTTGTAATTGTAACAAATTACATTTCCAAAGTAATCTTCCCAACACTGATACTTGCATTGCATTGTACTGGACTGAGCATGCTCTGGGCACTTGTACTGCACTGGACGGGACTGAGCATGGTATGGGTGCTTGCATGGTACTGTACTGGACTGGGTATGCTCTTTGCACTTGCATTGCATTGTACTGGACTGAGCATGCAGTGTGAGTTTGCACTGCATTGAATTGTGTGTGTTCTGTGCATTTGCTCTGCACTGGACTGTGTGTGCTCTATGGACTTGCACTGCACTGAACATGCTCTGTGCACTTGCCCTGGCACTAGACTGGACTGAGCCTGCTCTGTGGGCTTGCCTTGCCCTGCCCTGCACTCCACTGGACTGAGTGTGCTCTGTGCTTGCATTGCATTGTACTGAACTAAGCATGCTCTGTGCACTTGCCCTGCACTGCACTGGTCTGAGTATGCTTGTATTGCACCACACTTCACTGGACCTCAGCATGCTCTTGCTCTATGCATTCTTTTTGCGCTTGCTTTCATTATATTAACGGAGTCTACTCTAACTCTTGTTTCAGACCGTCCACTGGTCTCACGCCGCCTCAGCTCATGGCCACCCTTGTGTCCTGCAGACCTGGACAACATATTACAGATGGCGCTGGCGAGAGCATGGCAGCGTGGGCGAGGTGCCCTGGCACCCGTGGCCTGTGTGCAAGCAGTACAGGCAGCTAGGCTGCCGTACAGCCAGGGCATGCAGCAAGAACAGAAGCTGATGTCCATGCTGTTTGCTTCTCCTCAGGCTCGTGCCCTGCAGTACTGTTTTTTTTCCCAAAGGGCTGTGGGCAAGTGGAGCATGCCTAATGGGGCCTGCTGGGACAACAGCACCGCTAGACCCATCCGCAAGGCTGCCGTCATTGGTAGGACCTCCCTGCATCTTTATGGCTGGACTAGTTGTTGTGTAGGATCAACATCAATATATCCCCTATTTCCCACAGGTTTGGGAACCATGGGTAGGGGCATTGCTGTCTGCCTGGTTCTGGCAGGTATTCCTGTCATTGCCATGGAAACAGATGAGAAGCAGCTGGAGGCTGCAAGGAGGATGGTGATGGCACTGCTGGAGAAAGAGGTACAGAACTTGGCTGTGGGGTCGCACCTGGGGCTGATCCACTTCACGTTAGAGCAACGATACCTGCGTGAGGTGGACTTGGTCATTGAGGCTGTATTTGAGGACCTGGCTCTAAAGAAACAGCTGTTTGCCGAGCTGTCATCTGTGTGCCATCCAGATACCCTTCTATGCACCAATACCTCGCAGCTAGATGTGGACCAGCTTGCTACTGCCACCAGCAGACCAGATCTGGTGGTAGGAATGCATTTCTTTGCCCCGGCAAACAAGATAAAGTTGCTGGAGGTGGTGTTCACAAGCCGCTCATCCCCTGAGGCTGTGGCTACAGCCATGCAGCTGGGGAAGTGGCTGGGGAAGGTGAGCGTTGCTGTTGCCAACTGCCCTGGCTTTGTCGGGAACCGCATGCTCAGGCCCTACGTAGAACAGGCCGGCTTCCTGCTAGAGGAGGGTGCCACCCCTGAGCAGATAGATAGTGCCCTGGAGCATTTTGGGTTTGCCATGGGTGTCTTCCGTATGTCTGACCTCTCAGGGCTGGACGTGGGCTGGAGAGTGCGCAAAGCAGCGGGACTTACAGGTCCTGAAGTGCCCCAAGGGCAGCTGTTACAGACACGGCAGGGGTACAGATATAGCCCCTTAGCTGACCTCATCTGTGAGAAAGGTCGTCTGGGCCAGAAGACGGGCTGCGGCTGGTACCTGTATGAAGGCCCAGGGGGACGCATGGCACGGCCGGATCCCTGGGTGCACGCCTTCCTGGAAGAATACCGCCAAGTGCATGGGCTGCAGCCACGTAGCATAGGCCAGCAGGAGGTGCTGGAACGCTGCCTGTTTGCGCTCATCAACGAGGGTTTTCGTGTGCTGGAGGACCGCATTGTCATGGATCCTGTGGCACTGGATGTCATCTATGTCTTGGGTTATGGCTGGCCAGCCCACATGGGGGGACCCATGTACTATGCTGGCGAAGTAGGGCTGCTCAGGGTCCTAGGGAGGTTGGAATACTACCAGCGGCTACATCCAGACATCCCACACCTGAGGCCCAGTGCCTTGCTAAGACAGCTGGTGGCCAAGGGGAGTCCCCCAATCCACAAGTGGATATGGCATATTGAAGAGGGGTCCAGCCGCCTATGAGCCCTAGACAAACCCGGGCAGCCGCTGAATAAATTTCTACAGCTGTATTGCCATAAGACTCATCATGGCAGAGAGGAAGAAGCTGAGTTATTTGTCAGTATTTTTTCCAAGTTGTTATAAGACTCTTTAAGAAAAGGTGCATTATAATTTAACATGCAACAGTGTGGGTGCCAAGTTAATGTAGTTTGTGAATTCAGCAATCGTATTGCTGTTAAAATTAGTTTGTTTAAGATTTTGAGCAAATTCAAGGCTAAGATTAAGGTAAAATAGTTTAAGTGCATTTAGGT
>JAODJW010000084.1:0-20723 GCA_026777045.1 Hyperopisus bebe
TTGGTTGATTAGATAATTGCATTAATGAGAAATTGAACAGGTGTTCCTAATAATCCTTTAGGTGAGTGTATAATATACAGCATAATATAGTACACATGGTATATAATATTGCACATGGAAGGACATAGCAGCATTTGAGCTTATTGTGCAGTCACGGCACATGAAATATCGCACAAGGCAATATGACAGGGGACAGCGCCAGAACAGCAGTCCTGGGACTCAAACCAACAACCATCACATTGCTGTCTTGTCAATCAACTGTGGGTAGGGAGTGGGATTACAGGGAGGCAGGTTGACACTTTCATGCAAGAGGACAGACGTGACTCACAGGAAATGGTTTATAAAAGCATGCAGGGTCGTCATGGTACTGTCATGTACTCCTATAGATGGGGTTTGGGCCAATCACAAAGGGGCTGACATTGTTTCAGAGTGTGTGTTTGCCTTCCTCTGGTTTCCTAGGATGAAAGGGGCCCCCACACATTTTTAACGGCGCCCCACAACTGCAGTCCACGGCCAATCTGGCTCCTAATTACAGACCTTCCTGAGCCTCAGAGCAAAACTCCAGGAGCGTGCGAGTGTGTGCAGTGCACGACGAAAAAATCTCCAACTGCTTTGAAACGGGGGCCCCTATGGGGGGCCAGGAGTGATAAGGATGGAGCGGATGGAGAGGAAGTGAGATCGAACAGCTATCACGGGCACATGGAAGGCAGGAACGCAGGTCATTCTCCGAACTCATGCAAACGTGACAGAGTGACAGCGTTTGAATGAATGAAGCAACGGGACAAAAAAAGAAGCAGTCAGACAAACTCTGGCTGGAATGTTTGTTTTGCGGGTGGGGGAGAGGATGGAACAGATACCCGTTACATCTGTGACCCGCCCAACCCTCCTGCACCCAAAACAAAGACTTGGCATGGCCACAGTCAGAGGATTCTGTACCGGTGACACGGATAGGTTCAGCCCAACAATAAACTGTAAGGGAAACGCGACCTGCCCTGGGAGAGAATCCAGAAGAGACAAGAAAAGAATAAAATGCAAGACGTAAAAGATTTATGAAATAGAATAAGACATACCCAGATGTTGATGAATCAGGGCACGCCTAGCCGGTGTGAGGTACAAGGGAATGATTTCAGAGAGGCTATTGTTATTGTTGTCGCCCCACGTTGCTATGGAGACTGAGTGTAGCATCTAAGCTAAGCCCATGTCACCATGATGTTGTTGGTTCAAGTCCCCCGAAGAGCTGTGCTGTTGGACATTTGAGTAAGAAGCTTGGTGAAGTGCTGCAGTAACACAGTCACCGTAAACAAACCTGCCACCACAAATCTAAGGTTTAAACTCTGAGCAGACAGAAGGACACAGGTCACCTTGAAGGGGGATGTCAAGCATTTATTGCGGGCTGTGGTAAGGATGCTCGGGATAGCATATACCCCGGATGTCAGAAAGCAAGGCAGCGGAGTGTTTCAGAGAGACCGGATGACATGTAAAGATAAAGCAAAAGACTCCAGCCTCCGTTTATCGGCCTGTTACCGCCGACACCCAAAAAGGCCCCGGGCTGCTGAATAAGCGAAATGGAAGAATGTTCCTGTGGGCCGAGGCAGGCTGACATAAAGAAGGCTCTGTTTCTCTCCTCAATGGCCCCAACAGACCACACAGCATCGCTCCCCAAACCCCCCCCCCCCAAACTCAGAGGGCCGGGACAAAAGACGGAAAAGAAAGTGTCTTTTCAGAGGAGAGGAGGCTGGAGCTGGAACTCGGGGTTGGGGGGGGGGAGGAGGTTATGTCAGTTGGGTACAACTGTCTTTTATCGCTTGCTGAATGGTTTCTCTGGGGGCCCAATACCGGGCAATTGCTCCCCCCCCCATCCCCTGGCTTTGGTGCTGTCCAAAAGTTCACAAACGTGGAAAAAAAACATTAAATAAACGCACACACGCAGACACACAAACCGGACATCAGAGAACCATTGACGAGTGCTCGCCGCTACATGATTGGTTTAAAAAGAGGGGAACTGGGACAAATTCCCCACTTCCTGTCCGGATAGACCCAGATCGGCACTCGGGGAACGGGCGCCTGCCCAGGATGGAGGAACCGCCAAACCGGACTTTCACGTCCCCCCGGGGCTGCTTCAGGGATTCTCAGCTTGCATCTGAGACCGTCATGAAGAACCACACTGTAAAACACGGTTCGCAGACATTTTCCCTCCCTAAATATCCTTAAGGCGTAAACAGCCGTCCAGTGACAATGTGGCAGTGGCCCATTCTGAGCTAAATACTGGGCACAAGAAAAGGAGGGAATGGTAAGCGGGCATGGGTAAAGGGCGTCACTGTGGGCAACGCCATCACCCCTGCATAGCGGGTGTCCAGCACCTATAATGGCAGACCTTGATTTGGACTTTGGGACAGTGTAAAATCAGACATTTTAGCTAAGATGCAGACCAGGACGGACTCTCTATAGGTGTTGAGACACTTTATAATTCACTGCCTTTCAGCAGCATTGCTGTAGAGCAGTGTGTTAGTCAGCGGGTTAGGGTACCATAGCTGTGATCAGAAGGTCGACAGGTTGCTGGTTCAAATCCCAGAGACATTTCACTGTAAGGCCTGTATCCCACAAACCAAGATTTGGTCTGGCCCTGCATCGCAAAAAAAAAATGGTTGCTAATTAATAAAAAAATGCAGAATGCCAGCCTCGGTAACTGGTGATGCACCTATTCAGAATTACAACTGAACAAGTTTGGCAGGAGATTGTGCTGTTGGCAGACTTATGATGTTCATGATGAACTGTCTGGAATTTTCAAAATAACATTCAGAACCTGGCCTTGGAACATCCACAGAGGGTTTTATATTACAATGTAATACACAAATGTTTATTTTCGCTCAGAAAAATCCAAAAGAATTACAGACAATGACCTCAGAAACTGAGTCAGGTTTAATGAGTATGTTTGGATCTCTGTCAATGTTAATTGTTGCTTAAAAAAGCACAACCCGCCTTTAAAAACGCCTTAACTCAAAACGCCTTAAATCAGCTGCTCCGTATAAGGACAGTAAACTCTGTTGCCATTATAAACATAACCCATGTGGTAATTCCTGAAACACTGGCTCAGTTACTGCCGCTCTGTCAGAATATACCGATCAAGCCTACATAGCTAAGCAAGCTTTGCTATCTGCGGCCCTCTTTCTGCTGCCAAAATATCACTGACACAAACACAGCAAGAGTGGGCGGAGCTACTAGTGGGCGGAGCTACCAGCATAAATACACAAAGAATACGGTGAAGAGAGCGAGTGTGGTTAATGCAGAGGACAAATCAAAAATGCTTTTCACGTGTTTGACAAAGTCGCCTAGTCTGTGGCGGTCAGGTGAGATTTCTGACTTGGACAGGGAGTGGGGGCGGGGGGGGCATCACACAGACATACAGACAGCCACACAGAGACGAAAACAAGCTGGAGACTGAGCCAGAACACGGTGCCCTCGCCAGCACTCCTCTACCCCCCCCGGCCACTCCAGGAATTCTCATTTTCTCTGACTTTCTTCCTTCTTTTTTTTTCTCCTGCTCACGCTGTGAGTTACGCAATCGGGCAGAAAATCCCCCCCCGCCCCCGTTAAAGAAACCTGAACTGGGACTGTGTGTCACGGGTAATCCGACCCGCAAACAGGCTGCACCCCCCCGCCCATACGGAAAACCGCTCGCCACGTTATCGTGCGGAAGGCTGGCAGTATGAAATCCTACTGTGCTTTTTTTTTTTTTCTGTGCCATTTTTACTGGGAAGGACGATGTCCCAGTATGTGTATCCCTGCACTGAAACCACCCAGTTGGCTGGATTTTAAACTGATGGAAGGTGGGGAACCCGTAATGCCTCCAGTCTAGAGAGAGCTGGGGTCAAAGGCAACACTGGAGTCAAAGTTTACACTGGGATCAAAGGTCATGTTTCACTGCACAGGGCCCGTGTCACTGCACACAACCTGTCTCCCTACACATGTCACTAACAACGGAACCACCATTGACTCCTGCCACCAGAAGCACGGGCATTTAAATCAGCAAGTATGAGGTGACTGATCTCTGATTACCTTATAATGCACCCCTGATTGCACTTAAGCACAAGTTTAGCTGCAGAGTGTTACAAATGGGAAAAAGTGTCACTTTATAGTACTTGGTGTTCCTGATGCTCCCGAACTGCAGGCCCCCCAGCCACGATGACGGAAATGGGCCTCGTTCACCGGCCCGGTTTCGATTTTAAATATCCTCCCATCCCTCTGTGGCTCTGACTCAGCGCAGCGGCGCCTGCGAATTTCAATCTCGCCTAACGGCGGCTTCCCCGCCACGCGTGGCCCCCGTTCACACTGCGGCGGCTGCGGTGAAAAGGCCTCACGTCTCTCACACTGGGGCAGAGTAACCCTCAGGCTATCTCAGGCTATAACAGAGCCTCAGACACCAGCGCCCCGTCACGCCTCGGAGGAAAACGCATTGTGGATAACAGGCTCATTGATGGACTTTGCCTTGATCTTTAATCACAGCTTATACCTACGTTTTAGCAAGCAAGTCCACTCTTTTCTGTTTTCAGTAATGTTAATATGCTCGGGGGGGGTTGGGCAGCCAGTTTACCTTGGACCCCCAGAGGTTTTTGGTTCCTCTCCTCCATTGTCGTCTGGCTTTATTTCATTTCTTTCCTTCCCATATTACTCTCATTACTGATGTTTAATGTTTCACGACACATCCATATAAAGCACCTTGGGACGATTCTGTTGTGAAAGGTGTTATATAAAAATTAACTGAATTGAGATTGAAATCGTAACCCAGGGAGAAGCTGTATTTGTTTTTTAAGCTCTATCATGGTTCTCTCAACTTTTCTTTTTGGTTTGCTGCTATCACTAACCTTCTTAGGACTCGGTGTCCTACGTAAAACCAAAATAAGAGCAACAAAAGCAAAAACACAGGAGAATATTCACAGCAGAATTCCGCGGAGACGTTCACTACGCCAGTGTTAGCGGCAGACTGACTCATACTAACGTATTCAAAGACACGTGCTTTGTCAGACTGGTTTTAGCCCGAAATGGTCGGTTGGTCTAGAACTGAAAATATGTTTGACAACCGAGACATTGTTTGTACCAAACGATATGGTCGAGAACCGAATTGCATGAGATTTGAGACATTCGAGAACCAAGGTTCCACAGGCAGGATACTGAATAACAGAAATAAAATACAAGGCTCCCCAGTATTGGAATATCTAGACGCACAATCGAAATCGGAATCAGGCACTCTGATTCAGCTCACTTGCTGTTTCATGATTCTGGCTGCTTCTAACAGACTTATGGAAGAGGAAAAAAAAACAGAAACAAATAGAGAATCAGTCAACAGACGTGGTGAGATCTTCGACCGTGTGAGGCGCTCACGGCAGCAGGTTATGCTGTCCAGGTGGGGCGTGTACGAGCTGCCGGGAGATACAGGTGAAAAACCTCCGTCGCTACCAAATACGTTCCACTGCCCTGCCATATTTCCTAAGTCTAAAGTCAACAGCTCCGATGACCTTCCTTTGTTGTTGTGACTGGATGGGAATCGCAGGAAGGACGCAGCTCGGAGATCTGCCTTTGATTCTGCGTTCGGAACGGCCTCCCACCGTCCGCGCCTTCTCCGATGCCCCGTGGGGCACGCGGCGGCAAAACTGTGGGGTCGGGGGGTGCAAGGGGTGGGGTTATATTTAGCCCCGTGTGCCGCCAGGGGGGGAAACAGGAGCATGACCCTCGCTGGGCGTGTGCGTAGCAACAGGCCTGGGCTGGCAGGCCGCCGAGGTGCAAACCGTCACTGTGCAGCTCAGTTCCTCCACGTCTTTGTTTTCTTTTTTTCTACCCTGTCATTCCGACGAGATGCAACGATGCGACAGACGCGGTCGCCTCGCCCATCCGCTGCACCGGATCGGGGTTTTAATTATAGCCCTTCCCGGAAATCCTCAGGCTGCCTTCCCGCCGTGTCCCACAGTGGGATCTACACCTCAGCGGCAATTCGCTGATAACAGAGAGTTGGGGGAAGACGTGGGTACGGCCCACCCCCCCCCACCCCCTCCACACCAAACAATGGAGGGAGGGAACTTCAGATCCGATGACACATCTTCACCTCCAGACACCTCCCCTGGGGGGGCTCCTTCATAAAGACTTGCTGCATTTACCTGCTCTGCATGGTGACCAGCCGTCCCTGAAAGTTCAAGAAGGGACGTGACCCATGCATGACCTCGCCAGTGTGGAAAGGGAGCGGAGCCTGTTGTGGTTGGTGCACAGGGGTGTCCGTGGTGTTCTTTGCTTGGAGAATCTGCGAGCGGCGTCTCTGTAATTTTTCGAATCACATGGCCAGTTCCATCACGGAACAACACAAACAATCACACTGTCATGGGGGGAGCACCTCCAGGTCGCACCTGGAACACTTTGAGGTCTATATTTAAAAACTGTCCTCACATGTGGAGCATCATTTAAAAAGAGACAAAAAAGACCTGTAGTGAAAACAGCAATACTAGTGAGCAAGTTTGATTGAGCACAGACCTGATGAAATGAGGATAAATTAGTGTTTTCTAGTTCCAAATGAACCGGGCTGACCCAGGCCAACCCTACATGGGTGGGGAAACATCACCGGCTGTAAAAACACCGGCTATCAGCAGCTGGTCCGAGTCGAGACTGTAAACAGCGGCGGCCACACCCTCCCTGGTCACCGACAGATGGGCCACGCACACGAGCATGCGTGCAGGGACACATGCGTGTGCAGCTGAGGTGGAAGGAGCTTGACGCAGCAGTGGTGCTGCTCAGGCTGCCAGTATGCTGTCAAATGTGTTGTGAAAGCACTGCGGCGTGTCACTTCCTGCTGAGCGCCGGCTTCGGCCGGCCGGCATCGGTTCACTTCTGCTATACATGGAGAAGTCGCGGCGTCCGGCACAGAGCTGATTGGGCTCAGACGCATCCCATCAGATGCAACAGCTTGTGGTGATAACACACTGTCACACACTGAACCTCAAGACCTGTGCTATTAGACACTGAATCGTGGGACCTCTGCTATTGGACACTGAAACACGGGACCTGTGCTGTTACACACTGAACCTTGGGACCTGTGCTGTTACACACTAAATCTTGGGACCTGTGCTGTTACACACTGAAACACGGGACCTGTGCTGTTACACACTGAACCTTGGGACCTGTGCTGTTACACACTAAATCTTTGGACCTGTGCTGTTACACACTGAAACACGGGACCTGTGCTGTTATACACTGAAACACAGAACCTATGCTGTTATACACTGAATCTTGGGACCTGTGCTGTTACACACTGAAACACGGGACCTGTGCTGTTACAGACTGAAACACAGAACCTATGCTGTTATACACTGAATCTTGGGACCTGTGCTGTTACACACTGAAACACGGGACCTGTGCTGTTACAGACTGAAACACGGAACCTATGCTGTTATACACTGAATCTTGGGACCTGTGCTGTCACACACAATCACGGGACCTGTGCTGTCACACACAAACACGGGACCTGTGCTGTCACATTTAATATCTTAACTGAAACACATACATGACAGGAAGTCCAAGGATTGTCTGGAAAATGGGCTTCTGTATGATGTTTTGTCTGGGTGACTTCCCGCTGTACTCTGACTGACCCCCCCCCCCAACACACACACACACACACACACACACACACACACACTGTGTCAGGGTTTGGGGCATGGGCTTACTGGTGGGGGGGGGGTTATGAGGATATCCTTCCTAGCATGGCTGCTCTGTTCTCCAGTTAGAAAACACATGCAAACACAGACACACGTGATTTGACATGTAAGTGAGCTCTGATGCCAGCAGGTTTGTACAGTCTGTACTACTCCTCTGTGCCTCACATTTTCTTCTTCCAAGGGCACAGTTTAGACATGCCTATACTAGGCTTTGTTTCCCAAACTTTTCCATTGCATACACTATATGGACAAAGTATTGGGACACGTGGCCATAGCACCTACAGGAACATTCATGACATTCCATTCTAAATCCATGGGCATCAATATGGAGTTGGTCCCCCCTTAGCAGCTATAACAGCTGCCACTCTTCTGGAAGGGCTTTCCACAAGATTTCAGAGTGTGGCTGTGGGAATTTTTGCCCGTTCATCCAGAAGAGCATCTGTGAGGTCAGTCACTGATGTTGGACGTGAAGGCCTGGCTCACAATCTCCATTCTAGTTCATCCCAAAGGTGTTTGATGGGATTGAGGTCAGGGTTCTGTGCAGATCAGTCAAGTTATTCCACATCAAACTCACCCAGCCATGTCTTTATGGGTCTTGCTTTGAGCACTGGGGCACAGTCATGCTGGAACAGCTGGTCCCAACCTGGTCCCACAAAGTCAGAAGCATAGAATTGTCCAAAATGTTTTGGTATGCTGAAGCATTAAGAGATTCCTTCACTGGAGCTAAGGGGCCTAGACCAGCCCCTGAAAAACAACCCCATACCATTGTCCCTCCTCCACCAAACTTTACAGTTGGCACAATGCTGTCAGGCAGCCATCTACCAAACCAAGACTTGTCCATCAGACTGGCAAACAGAGAAACGTGACTCATCACTCCAAAGAACATGTTTTTACTGCTCCAGAGTCCAGTGGTGACATGCTTTACACCACTGCATTGCAACTGACCATAGAATATCTAGCAGGAACGAAATTTCACAAATTGACTGCATCTCATGACAGTGCCACGCTTGAATTCACTGAGCTTTTCAGAACGACTCATTCTTTCGCAAATGTCTGTAAACCTGACTTCATGGCTAGGTGCTTGATTTTATACACCTATGGCAATGGGTCTGAATGTCGCACCTGAATTCAACAATTAAGAGAAGTGTCACAATTCTTTGGTCCATATAGTGTAGTTGGACCCATTCAGTTGCAAGGTTCCAACTATGTAAGTTGCTAATGTAGTTAGCAAACTGTGTTTTTGGAAAACGCACTCCTGTTTGGGTAAAGGTTTTTTCCGCTTTGTGTTACAGAGATACACTCAGGTTTTTAAACAAATGGCACTCAATTCCTCAAGAACATACCTAGAAGGATAAAACATGATTCATGCAACACAATTGCGTAGCGCCCCCAGGGATCCGTCGACAGCTGTTTACATTTGTGCTACAGCGCCGAGTGTGCTTCTCTCCATTTATTAAGATCGTGTGTTGCCACCATGTGGTCATATGCTGTATTACAACATTAGGCTATAAAATTTTCATGCATTTAACACATGAAATATCGGTTGCCGTTTAGACGTTACCAGGGCTTAATTTGTGTTAATTTGGACCTCTGGCTCATTCTGCGCTCCGCCACCTAAAACGCTTCACCCAGTATAATTAAACTTAAAAGTGGAGTCAAACTTTGGAATAAATACAAACTGAAATAAAGAAATAGAATAAGATATTTACAAAATAGGTTGTGTTGTATGGTTTTTTGAAAAACATACATCCGTCTAAATTAGTATGTTTCGCTTATCTGACGATTTGAATATAAAAAACCGGACCACGCACGCGCAGAAAACTCAACTTTTTGCCCACTAAAATAGATGAGGTTACTTTCTGGACTACGACACTCACCTAATGAGGTAAGTCGTTCTTACAGTTTGATGTAACTAATAGGTGCCGATTGAAAGTATTACAATGTTACGCGTTTAAGTAATTAGACTACTTACTACTACAATTCATCATTACAAAACCACACGTTTTCCATTCCGCAGATGTTCGGCACGTCTTCTGGCGTGTCCATACGTTCGTCTACATTCTACATGGCATCATGTGACATTCTGTGGCCTGGGTCTAAGGGGCGGAAATGGAGTAGAGTGAATCAGCAGAGCTGCTGAAAGAGCACTCCCTTGCCGATTTAATGTTTCATTATCTGGGTTCAGGGAGATGCGCTAAAACGTGAGCCCCCCCATTTCTGAGGGCTTTTAATGCCAAAGACGTGCACAAACAGCCTGGAGACTAAAAGGTACTTTACCAGCAGCCCAGAGAGCAAAACGAAGACTAGCTCTCGATATTAATTATCCATCCACTTTCTATACCCACTTCTCCTGTGTTGGGTAACGTGGGTCCAGAGTCTATCCCACACATAATGGGCACCAGACATGGAATAACCCTGGACAGGGTGCCAACCCATCGCAGGGCACCCTCACACACCATTCACCCGCACATGCACACCCATGGGCAGTTTGGTCATTCCTATTTACCTCTGCATGTCTTTGGACTGTGGATGGAAACCGGAGTACCTGGAGGAAACCCCACAACAACATGGGGAGAACATGCAAACTCCACACACGGAACCCTGACGCAGACTCGAACCCTGGTCCCAGAGCTGTGCTAAGCACTGTGCCACTCCAGTAGTTGCTATTATTATGATCATTTTTATACCTGCTAGGTAATGCATTATTGTTACTATTATTATTATTATTATTTGTCACAGCACAGCATGGCTCAGGCAGGAAAAAGTTGATGATTCATGCAAATAAGGGGTTTATTAAACAAGACTAATACATAGACAAGCCAGAAAATAAGGAACCACAAGCAGTCAGAATATAAGCACATGGGGAGAACAAGATCAGACTACAAGCAGCAATAAAGTGAAGCAACTGGGAACCAGGTGATGCAGGGAGCAGAGCTGAAAGAAAAGAAACTACAACAGAACAGCAGCACATATTGACACAGCACAATGACTGACCAGAGAACAGAGTGGGGCAGACACTTAAATACAGACATAAGGCTAATGAGACACGATGCAGAACAGGTGAGAATAATACCCAACTTAACCAATTAATAAAAGCAGAAGACAACGGGCGACAGTTGGAAACAGAAACAATTAACACAGGAACTAGGAAACAAACTACACACTAGGGATACAACAGAAGGATAAAGCAGAACCAGAACAGAAGTGGGGCAAATATAGGACAAGATGGGGAAAAAAACAAATAGAAAATAAACACTGGGGAACAGAAAAACAAATACCACCTAGCAGACGGGGTTGGCCTCGAACCCATAACCAAGGGGTTTATATTCTCAAAGTCACACACTCAACTCATTGAGCCATGCAGCAGTCTAGAGAAAAAGAAAAAGCACTGGGGCTGAAAGACTAGAGACAGGGAGGAGAACAGGCTGGCCAGCGACACCTGCTGGCCAAATGGAAAGGAGATATGAAAGGTAAGGTCAGATGATTGCTGACCCTGACATTATTATTATTGTAATTATTATTATTATTATCATCAATATCATTAATATTAAAGTCTTGCATTAATGGTGACCATAGACCATTACGGGCGTCCCTGCGTGTGCGTATGAACACGGCGGACTACAGCACAATCCTGTTACTGCAGCTTCAGTGACCGTCCACAGGCCGCATTACTCAGGCAGAATCCCCCCCCCCCGCCACCACCATCAGATCATAATTCCAAGAGTGGGCCCCTCAAATGAGCTCCTCCCCAATGTGCTGGTACTCTAAGCAATAAATCAGTCAGACATAATTGACTTTGAAGACCCCTTCAAGCATGCTGCTGTTCGCTGATGGATCTGGGATATTTCTGATATCTCAGCCATCACTGCCCCCACCCCCACCCCAAAAAAAGGCTTTCTGGGGTATTTAATAGATTCCTAATAATAGTACCTTTGAATCTTCAACCAGATCCTCATTAACTGCAGAGCAGCTATACTTTTGGATATCAGCTACCCCTGCTAATGAATCTCCTAGCAGCTCCTGATCCAGGAAGTGCCAAGGTGAATATCCTTCACCTCCCATCTGTCACAGCCCTATGAAGGCATGATGTCATGTGTAACGGTGAAGGTAATGGTGGTTAGCGCAAGCGCTGACCGGTTAGCGATGCGCTCATAAGCTTCAAGGTCGAGAGGGTGGAGGGCTGGGGGGGGGGGGGATTTTGGTTCGGCCTTTTCCCTGAGTTAGCATGTTCTCTGGGAAAAGCACTGAAAAGATATGTTGTATTACACGTACGTGTGTGTGTGTGTGTAGGTCAGATATACATTACATTGTGGGGACCATATGTGCTATAAACCTGTGTATTTTGACCTTGTGGGGGGCATTTTTTCAGTCCTCACAAAGGAAAATTCAATTTCATAAAAAGTCTGTGACGGCATTCAAAAAAATTATAAAAGCCAAGAGACTTGTTTGGTTACTTATGGTTACGGTTAGGGCTGGATGGGGGTTACAGCCGTCATTGCTGGGATTAGGGTTATGCCCGTAGAAATGAAAGGGAATGGAGAGTCCCCACAAAGATATGACTACAGATGTGTGTGTGTGTGTGTGTGTGTGTGTGTGTGTGTGCTTTTCATCCCGCTATGACATGGGAGCTTTGAAAGTGTGACACCCCCCCCCAGGTAATAGGCTCTAGCTGGAAATGGTGGATGAATTTCTCCTCATTCATGTTGTTAGTTATGGGGGGGGACTTGGACAGTATTTTCTATATTTTTTTACTATGCTATAAAAATATTTTATATCCACTTATCACTACCAGTCCAGGTTAAATTGAAAATTACTTCTTAAAGCCTGGATTACATATTCTACATTGGTATTGATTCAAGTTGCTGATTTTAAGTAATTTCATCACCAGAGGGAGACAGAGATAAATATTTCACAAAGAAAGGCTTATCTTTCTCAATGGCTAAGTCTTGCTCAATGAACTGCCTTTAAGCACAAACTGAAACATACACACTGCCATCTTACCGCTGAAACTGATCTGCTGGACCGTGCGACATCCTCCTCTTCCCATTCCCAAGGGCATTGCAGTGTTGACCCCTGTTGGGACTGAGTGTCCCTGGGCAATAACACGTATGCTGGTAACAGAAAAAACATTCAGATTTCAGTACGTTAAGAAAAGAATCGACTGCTTTGAAATGTGGCTTCATTGAAATAAAATGTTATGTTGTCAACAACATAAGTAATGTTGCAGTTAGAATTTAGTTAGCATTATAAGATATTATTCGTCTTTGTTATTGTTGTCTTTATTGTTATTGTTATTCGTCTTTATTGTTATTGTTATTCGTCTTTATTGTTATTGTTATTATTGTTGTTCTTTGTGCTGTTGTTACGCCCACAGCCCTGACCAGCATAAATTGTAAGATGTATGATGATGATGATCGTTGTTAATTTTATTTCATGGTTATATAATCCAATATGGCTCTCAGCAGTACCGCTTTCCTGCCTGTGACTGGCCAGGGGGACTGGCCATGCACAGTATGTACTCAGGTGGTGCACAAGCAGACTCTGCCCATCAAAAAATGATTCAAAACACTTGATAAAGAGTCTCGGGTCTAGGGCCGATGAATCATTAATCCTAGGCACACGATTCAGGCGGGGAGGCGCCCACGCTACCGCCAAAGTAATCACTCTGCCTTTCAAAATGCTCCTTCTCTGAGGACCCTGTTTTTACACCCACATTACTCTTTTACAATTAAGGAAAATGTATTTGTCTTATTTTTTCCCCCTTGTTCCGTTGTCCTATTTTTAGGTTCTAAACGGTCTTTTTTCAGATGAGGCATCCGTGATAGCTCTCTGCACCAAGAGTGGACCGAGTTTCCTGTGATACCTGCGAGTCGTCAACTATTCGTCACGCGGTGACTCATGTGATTCCGTGCATCCTACATGGAAGAGCACAGGCAGGTGTGTACCATGTATTTCTATAGGGCCCCTTGTTGGCCCCCTATTGGCCAAAAGCAGTCACTACTCTAAATATTAAATAAATGCCTTATTACACTGAAGGAGCATGTTCTGCTAACCAGCTAACTAGTTAAGACCTTCTGACTGTACGCTAGCTATTTATTTTGTCTTTCACATGTCTGAAGGGGAACGGGGAGCCCCCAAATATCTTTTTCTGTGGAACACCAGCAAAAACAAACCCACCACTGAGGTAACAGGAAGACCAACACGGGGAATTAAATGTCATGGAATATGACCACAGGGGGGCGCTCTGTAGCACAAATGCAGCAGTCCAGTTGGCTTCCACACATTATATAAGCCCCCCCCCCCCAAAAAAAAAAAAAAATTATTCTAGCTACTTGCCCAGAGTGTCACCTGAGAACACAGCATGCCAGAATCAGTGCTAAACAGACGAAAAAAGAACTAGTTAGCAAATGACACTCATCACCCCTGCATCCAGATCTGGGCTCTGAGATCGATTTGTACTGTCTGACCTGATGAGGGTGGAATATCTCCCGGAATGTTTTTTTTTTTTTTTAATCTGTTTAATCTGCTGTTTTATTGGTTGTTAAATTACTGGTCTCTCTCCCAGAAAACAAAGAGAATCCTTGTGGTCACTATTTGCCTGCCAGGGAGGTTGTTCCGCCTCATTAAATGCAGAGTACCTTTTATTTGCCAACTATGTCCACAAATGAAATGCGCGATCTAGCAAGCTTGGAATCCAATTTAAGGCCAGGTAAGCCCCGTAAAGCATCATTACCGTTGGCCTCCCCAGTCGGGGCAGGTCACTGCATAGTGAGGCTTCCCCACATTGCTAAAAGCCCCCTGGTGTTGCAGGGAGCTGAAATGGGTCAATCAGGGTGATGGCTGTTCCAGACTAATGGTAAAGTGGTCGGGTTCAACAAAGAATTGCAAACGGCAGCATTCTTGATTCTCCACAGGGCAGGCATGCTAGCCACTGCTGTACCAGTCAGACATTTAGATACCAACCACCCACCTCCTATAGCCACTTGTCCTATTCAGGGTAGTAACGAGGAAACAAATGGAGTGCTGTGACAGATGACCTGGCCCCCACAATCCCCCCACCAAAGAGCTGGTTTGGGATGAGTTGGATCAAACAGTAAGAGCAAGGTAGCCAAGTTGTGCCCAGGACTTATGGAAACTCCTTCAAGGCTGTTGGAGAAGCATTCCAGGTGGCTACATCTAGAAGCTGGCTGAAAGAACTGCAAGAGTCTGCAATGCTGTCGTTGAAGTGAAAGGGGACAATTTGCAAAAGTGTAAAATTTGAGAACATTTTGAGATGTTGATATGTGTTACTTTGTTGCCTCAAGGCTTTTTTCTGTATGGTTTGCATAGCTACAACAGTCACATGCATTAAAAGCAGGCGTGTCCAGACTTTCCACTGCTGTATATTTTTTCTGGGATTGAACGGCAGAACAGCAGAGAAGCATCTCCAGACGTGTCTCGCCCAGGCACTGGCTCTTCTCCGATCATGGCTGGAAGTGCAGATTTGATCGCGCCACCCTCTTTACCCTGCCCCCACGCCGGACATGATGGCAGCGGGGTCAGTGCCAGTCCACTCAATAGGCCTTTGTGGGCGCTGTGGTTGCCCATCTCCTGCCTGCTGCCCGGACAGCCCATTCAGGAGGTCACATGGGCTGCCCCCGCTCCGGCGGCTCACAAAGTCCCCCAGTGACTGGCACTGCATTAGCATTCAGCGCCTGCCACGTGCCGTCCTGCCAAAGAGCGGCAAGAAGACCCACGACTGACATACAGTAGCGTTACTTCAGAGCCGGAGCGAGCTAGCAGTGCGAAAAACACCCCACAGATGATGTCCAACTCTTAGTACACCCAACCTGCCCGTAGTCAGACAGAGATTTTGTGTCAAGACTCCTCTGTGTCCGATAGGAAATGTTTTGACTGAGAAAAAAAAACTAAGCCTACGTAAGCGATGTTTTAAAATGTATATGGTAACAACTGAATTTTGCTCAAAATGATGTTGATTCTTGCATAAATTCAAAAGAATTTCCCTGGTTCATCTTGGTTACAAATCGTAGATGACGTTCATAGATATTTAGCTAGATCACCTTTTTTTTTTTTTAGCAAGGGGTCAGACAGAGGTTTAACATCACCGCAGGAATGAAACATCTCATTTAACATCTCTGAAGTTGAACCAGATGTCGGCCAAGCAGAAGGAAGGGCGTATCTAGAATTGCACGCAGCAAAATATCCGTATTACTAATTTGATTTGCTAATGAATTATCGAGAAAAATAAACAGACGACGTAACGGACCGGGTTAGGTGTCTCTTGATGCCGGCTGCTGCCACAAGTCCACCCCTCTCACGCCCCCCTTCCTGGGCTCGCCGTCTGCGCCGGACCGGTTGGGAGGGGGGACCGCGTCGTGTGCTACGTGCAAAAATTGTGCAAAAAAAAAAAAAAGGCGATCGGAGGCGGTGGAGGGACCCGATAGAGCCGTGCAAAGGCGAAAGGAGGCGCTACGGCTCGGCGCCTTTCGAAGAGGCGTTTCTGCATTTATACACCAATGAAGCGGGCCGAGCTATTTAATTCATCCATGCAGAGGAGAGCAGCCGCATACCGTGCGTACTTGCGTTTAGGTCGCATCTCTGCAGTCTAGTTGGATGGACAGTATATTTTAGGCTTAAAATAGTACATGTAATTATACTGAACTGATACGTGTGACGATCGGGGGATTATAACTGGAGCCTGGATACCGCAGTAAGTTTGTTTTTATATAGATATTTCTTAATTTTCATGTGACTGCAAACCCTGGGGTGGGAAAAATGTGACTTTCGTTTTGTCTGACAACTTGGATTAGCGTTCACGGTTATCTGTAAATGCTCTTACAGACACTGCACTGAGTGATCTGGGTGAAACGTCCATGTAGGACAGTGCATTGCGTCCGATCCGGGTGAAATGTCTAGTGGAAGCGGCACTGTGTCCGATCCGGCCCTCCCGCCGGCCGCCGAACCCTCTGTCCGCCCAGAGACCTGCATCTCCCTGCACGAACCCCGACTTTAAGCGGCGCCCTAAAGCGCATATATATATGTGTGTGTGTGTGTATATAACTTTGTAGCTGCAGTGGTCACATATAGATTGCAAAATGAATTAATTATAATGCACAGCCTTGTTTTAAGATAATGCACGGTTCGCTTGTGTTCTTGAAACCTAAAGCTTCAGAGAAGATCAGCTCAGCACTTTACGGCGCAACAGAAAAAAAACGCATGCACGTTTATGGATAAAACATAATAGCCTTATATCAATAATAATATCAATAGTGATGACGATTTGCGTGGAAGCTTCTGGATCAGGGCGCTATTTAAAGCGGGCGCTGCGTGTCCGCCATGCGAACACCGTCCCTCGTACGTTATGCTCTGTATTAGATGCGATGTATTTTTCTTCGCTGAGGTCATATTTATTAACGGCGTTATTTCGTGATGGGCTGAGCTATGGATTAACTGTTCAGTGGCTGGTGAATTAGATGTACTATCAGCGCCGTTTTTGCGGTCCCGTCGCGGGTTCCCCTTTCGCAGCCGTCTTACGGGTCCATGACGCCCCGTTACCGTCATGGGTGCGAAACGGCAGCGTTTCGTCTCGCGTATCTTAAAATTTTAGTAAACGGTAAGTAGCACGCCATGATACCGGAATGATAATATGACAGTCCGCGGGTTTGTTGCTTGTTCGTCTTTGAAACGCACTAAGAATTCCCCTGAATAAAATGCAAAACGATAGTTCGGAAGATGCATTTCAACTACATTCTGATCTATTATACGCATTGTGGCATGTTTTTTTTTTCTTTTTACCGCTGCAGATAATCAATACCATTGGAAGGCGAGGCTGCCATGAAAATACCAAAATATTTACGTACAGCTTTCTCGGAAATGCCTTCTGAGCGTGCAGTACTTCTCTTTCGCTTTCCTTTACCACCTTTGCGTGCATCAGATGGGATCGCTGGCTGCTGACACCCTGATATCTATTAAGGCCTCCACGTGTTTCCAATTTAACATTCCCTGCTGGTCAGAAGGTCCTAATTCTCCAGGCTCCCGGAGTCTAGACATGTTCCAGAACTGAGGGATACTTTAACAGGAAAGGGGAGAGAGTGGGGGGGTGTCAAGGTGGAAGCACTGTGGGAGATTTTACACAGCTTTACTTAAACACTGTCAGCGCAGTGCGTTTGGCGTATGAATCCGCTTAGCCTTTAGCTATCTTGGGTCATTACCTTTTTAGCATGAATTTAAATCCCATCCTGGGATCAGGACTGACTCGAGCTTGTCATCAGTGAGCAACTGAAGGCTGCGGTTCTGACGGGATCGGGCCAGGACCCTCAACTCTTAAACCAGCACATTCAAAGTCTGCTTTGCTCCAGCAAGGCTGTAGTACTGGTCAAGCACTGGTGGACTTGGCCGGTTTGGGCATGATGAATCCAGTTTTGTTTAGGGCTGACTTTAAATTTAATCTGGAACTCGTAGTGGCGCCGATGTGACTGACCCCAGCCGTAAAAGAAGCTTGCTTTTTAGCTAATATTATGAATATGGTAAATTTGGATCTTCTCCTTGGTTTTCTGCCCACCCATCCATCTGGTCAGTGTCTCAGGAAGGTCAGCGGCCTGTCCTTAGGAGAGTAGCGCACATGACAGGACCAGACCCTGGATTGGGATGCCAGTCCCTCGCACTAAAAGTGTGTGTGAGATCCCAGTTAATTCCTCCCTAAGCAAAGCAGGCAGCCTCCTCACACGTGGGGTGGGGGGGGTTTGAACTTTGTACTCAGGAGGCGTGAGACAGCGGTGCTCCCCCCCCTCCCCTACTAGGCGATGCTGTAAACCCCAAACAGGAAACCACTACCTGCCTGTAACACTCCCAGGTCCTGACTTACGCACTGCTTTTATTTTTAATTTATTGTTTGCTCTCACTGAAAATAGGAAGTGAGGCGACTGTAAAACCTAAGAATAAAGCTACTTTAATTGCCTTGGGAACGATGACAGAAGGCCTTATCGCGGCTCTTGGCACACGGCGTTTATTTGCGGTCGGGGCGGAGCTCAGAAGCGGTCGTTTCACCTACGGACGGTTTTCACTTTTATTTCATCTCGTGTTTTCTGTCTGCCGCAGGAGAGCTGGCCAGGCTCCGCGTTCATTCGATCGATCCGAGTT
Source organism: Hyperopisus bebe (assembly GCA_026777045.1). Taxonomy (NCBI): domain Eukaryota; kingdom Metazoa; phylum Chordata; class Actinopteri; order Osteoglossiformes; family Mormyridae; genus Hyperopisus; species Hyperopisus bebe. The sequence goes on from JAODJW010000084.1 coordinate 18,834, forward strand.
CAGATTTCGTTTTTAAAAAGCTCCGTGTTTCTTCCCTGTGTGCCAAAGTGCAGCTGGCGGTAAGCGGCGAAGAGCTCAGGTTCGCTGGAGTCACACATATGCAGGCGCTGCGTTTTCCGAGTCGACTCTCCATCCTCGCCGGTGTCCCCCTGCCAGTCTGGGGTCATTTAGGTGCCCCTGTTTATTGGTGAGGAACCCTGGTGCTGTCCGTGATGTGGCAGAGGGTCAGGCGGGTGGACGGTACACGGAACCATGTCTGAACACGCATGTAAATGTCCCTGGCTGGCGTGTGATGTTCCGTGTTTGGGTGCACGGTCCGTGTGTCTGGTATGCTAATGGAGTGACAAACATTACTCAACTTCTCTTGTCATTCTGTGAGTTTTACAAGCTACCTCACAGCTAGTTAGAAACAGCCTGCCCACACACACACCACCCCCCCCCCTTCCTGAACAGCCAGTTAAATAAACTTTGCAGTGGATACCTGGCTACGGCAGTTTATTGGGGCAGTGCCAGGCGTGTATTGGGGGCGTGGTCATGGTGGCCAAGTGCCAGGGGCAACAGCACAGGTGTGTCGGCGGGTACGCCTGTCCGTTCCAGCGATGACAGTATCCTCTGTCTAACAGCCTGCCCCGAATCCGGCCTGCTCCGGATCTACACGCCACATTGGGGCCTGGCTCATTGGCGGGTGGGGGGGCATGGGGGGGGGGTGAGGCTACAGGGAGCGGAGACAGCTGCACCTGTCATCTTGCTCCCAATCCACGGAGGAGAAGGAGAGGAGAGCGGAAAGCGGGAGAGGAGGAATGACGTGAGTAGAAATGGGAAACGCACTGAGTCGGCCTGGGGGGTCTTTTTGGGGGGAGGGACAGCCGCTTAGCTATTAGTGAAAGACAGGAGAACCAGCCATCCTTGGAGTGTGCCTTGCCGGAGTCCGGGGCCCGATTTCCCAGCTTCTGATCAGCCTCCAGCACAGTGGATAAATTAACCGGCTTTGCTCCACATTAAGGAGATGTTAATCTCGTCGGCCTCACTGAGAGCGGACGCGGCTCCCGGGGGGGGTGACCCGTCTGGGAGTCTTAGAATATGATGCTTCAAATAAATTTTAAAAGAAAGGGTTCAATTATACTATATGTAAGACATATAATCATGAGACATGACAGAAAAATGTAAATACGCGAGTAAGAGGTGGAACAGATGTGCAGTACAGTAATGATGGGCGAGAGTGTCGCCACATTCACTGCCAGTGAAGAACTCGGGTCAATTTTATTGGGTATTTGCTATCAATTATTCTGCCTCGCTGCCATTGGCTGAACCGGACCGGGCCAGAACCCCAGCCGACGATGGCTATTAACCACCCCCCCGCCTGTCAGATGGATGAATTAGTCTCAGATGAAATCTGGCAAGATAGCACTTTTTGTTTTTTTTAAGTATAGCACACACAACCTCAGGAAGATTAATAATTAGTGTGTGTAGCACTTAGTGTCATTGCATTGCTTATGGGGGTCAGTCTTTCAGTTTATTTGCAAATACTTTCACTATAATTCACGTATGTGCGCATCTTGCCTTCCTCAAAAAAAGACAACGGTTCACACCTACATGCTGAGCCCTCACTGACATCCCATCCATCTGGAGTGACAAAACAGGAGTTTGATCTGAGTGTTTCTGTTCCTCTGTCACCCAATCTAGACCCCCGTGTTTGTAAATCGCCGCTGCGGTCGCCCCGCACACGCAGCCTCGTGCTGCTTTCACAGTCGCCCCTCCGCGGTGTTAAGTTTCGCATGTGCAGATCCCGCGGCCGGCCCCCGCTGCTAGTGGAAATTTCCACCGCGGATTGTGGTGTGGAGAGGGTCTGCTAAAAGACGGACTACAGCGACCGCGACTGTCAGCTATTAG
>JAODJW010000084.1:20763-43061 GCA_026777045.1 Hyperopisus bebe
TGGCAGGGAGCACAAAGGGAAACATTTTTGTCAGCGTGCAGGCAGACTGGAACTGTGAGCGGCTGTCGGGTGAAAGTTTAGCTAACTGCCGATTAGCCGCTAATCACTATGTAACCAATGTAACGGAGAAGCTCTTCGTAAATAATCTGCTGTTTGTGCGAGTTTCTGTGTGGCTTCTCCTCTTCCCGCTCACCACATTTTGGTCACTGACCCAGTTCTGTGTCTCCCCCCCCCCCCCCCATCAGACCACATTACTATTTTTGGCCACCATAACTTCTAGACTTCTAGGAGCACGGTGACTGGTAAGTGGACGGTATACCGGGATGCTTCTGTTCCCGAACGTCCAGCTTCCTGTCGGAACGCACGGTTGATCTCTTTCGGAGTTTCAGAAAAACGGCTGGGATAAAAAAAAGCCAGGAAATGCAGAGATAAGAGTAAAGCACTTGAGACATGACTGACTGGCCATTTCATACTGATTCAGGGTAACCATCTTATTCTAGGGTAAATTAAGAGTTCCTGCATCCCTGCATACACTGTTTTGCTGCTGTAGCTGGCATTGACCTTCGCTGCCTTGTCATCCTCGTCGGGGTGAGGAGTGGGAGGATCGGCGCTCATGGAAGCAGGGGAGGGGCAGCGTTGCTGGGCTACGCCGGAGAGGCTCTCGTGTGCCTGTGTGGCCCCACGCTGGTGTTGGTGTGTGGCTGACCGCAGCCAGCATACCGCGGCACTGACGGCACGTGCAAGCCAGGGACGGACTCCCGTGGCCTCTCCGCGTCACCCGTTAGGAAACACTGCTGTTTTCGGAACCGGTTCTGCGCGGTGTGAAAAATCAGGATGCGTCTGCTGGGCCTTCTGGTTACCTGCGGAGTGGCCACTAGGGGCACCGTACGTCCCGAGTGTCTCCTCAGGGGATGCAACAAGTCACTGTGGGTGCGGGTTCGATTCCCCTGCTCAGTTCCGCCAGACCCATGGACTTCCCGGGCCATGGTGTGAATATTACTGAGTTCGGCTCTGGGAGGGCTTGGGGGATTTTGGGGCTTGTCCCAGGGGGTCGGTTGAGTGACCAGCGTACGGCTCGTGTAATTTTGCTATCACTCAAAAAGCTAAAAGCTTCATTGTGGCCATCGGTGGCAGCCAGCCGCCCACAATGCCCCTGGCGGGCAGAGCCCACCGCCAAGACCTCTTCCCGTTCCCCCAAACGGGGGGAGTCTCGCAGCATGGATGAAAGGCCCAGGATGATAAAAAGAGAAGGAAACTGCTCGGCTATTGGGGGTGGGCATTTGGAGTCGTTTTTCTTCCTGACTGCAGGGAAAGCTTAGCCTGACCGACACTTCAGGAGCTGCCTTTGTGGTTGTTTACCGCCACGGGATCGAGTTACCGTGACGATAGAGTTTTACAGCTGTCCAGCTCGGATACTCCTGGTGCCGCGTGTGGGGCGACACAAGGGGGGCTTGTCACCATGCTTCGCTTCGGCTCTCCCGGGCGCAGGATCACCCCAGCGCCCATTGTGGGCCCCCCTCGTGCCCACCCCCGTCCTTCCTGAACCCTGTTGTCATGCACACTCTAAGGTGTCCTGCTCTACGTTGATCACTGTTAACATATGCGTTCTACAATTTCAACATTCTGACTAAAATCCTCGCCTGGAGCTGTTACTTCTTATTTTTTTATTTTTTTTTGTCGGGAAGAAATGCCAAAATCACGATAATCATGCTGAGAAAAACTTTTTCAAGCTAATACCTCGATAGATGATAAAAAAGTACAGAATCCTATATCAGATTAGGCTGCAGGTACCATAAAACTATAAGCTGTGAATTATCAAGTGGATTTTTGTGAAAGTCTTTTACGCTGCGTATTATGTAACCATAAAGTTCCCTTTCCGGCTCCCAAAAGCGGCGTTACTTAACTCTGGCATGCAGTCATCGTCTGCTTTCAAAGTTGGGCTGGATTGGGTGCAGTCTGATCCAATTAACGCTGCTCATCTGAGTGCCTGCAGACATACTGGAACCTTTGGGAGCCTCCAGTTTTTCTAGGTCTACCTGGAACGTTTTAAAGCCATAAAGAAGTCGTATATCTGTGGGCCGCTCTTTCGTACCAGCGGGGACAGAGGGGCCCCACGGAAGGTCATGACACCTTTAAACGCTGGACTCCAAACTGCTGCTGCTCCGACTAAAAGGGGCCCCAGAGCAGATAACAGAAAACAGAAGCTGGAAAAAGCCGCCCCTGCCAGTAGTGAGCAGGAGAGCGAGGCTCACATTCCCAACGAGCTCCTACCAGCACAGCCCAACTGCTTTGTATTAGCCTGTGTTACACAGTGACACCTTATGTAGTATGAGATGCTATTCGGCCCTCGGGGACCAGCTGGGGGCCGTGAAGTGAGGCCTGTGCAGCAGGGCTAATACAAAGCAGAGGTGGAGGTGTCACTGTGTAACACAGGCTAATGCAGAGCAGAGGTAGAGGTGTCACTGTGTAACACAGGCTAATGCAGAGCAGAGGTGGAGGTGTCACTGTGTAACACAGGCTAATGCAGAGCAAAGGTAGAGGTGTCACTGTGTAACACAGGCTAATGCAGAGCAGAGGTAGAGGTGTCACTGTGTAACACAGGCTAATGCAGAGCAGAGGTAGAGGTGTCACTGTGTAACACGGGCTGAAACAGAGAGGAGGAGGAAGTATCACTGTAACACAGGCTAAAACAGAGAGGAGATATCGCTATGTAACTCAGGCTAAAACAGCACAGAGGAGAATATATTACTGTGTAACACAGGCTAACACAGAGCAGGGGTGGCACCTCTCTGTAGCACAGGCTACCAGGGAGTGCAGTAGAAAGCGGTGGCTTGAGCCACCAAACAGCACGGAGGCGGTTGGAATGTCCAGGCCAGCGTGGCATTGGATAGAGGCCCATACTCTGGCCCCGGTCACTTCACTGCAAATGGAAGGATTCTGCGTGGCAACCGCCAGGGACAATGATCAGGGGTTTCCTGGGCAGAGGGACATGGGCGGCCCATCTGGCATTCCCTTCCCACGTCGGGGGTGCCGGCGTGTCCCAGCACGCCCCTTTCGAGTTCGGGGAATGCAACCGCGGCGGACCACACGAGGAGCTCTGTCGGGTTTAGGCGTGATTTGATTTGTGGCTGCTCGACTGACGCGAGGCAGCTTGCTGTCCTGGTGATGTCTTCAAAGCAGGAATTATGGAATGCAGAAGACCTATATTCAAAGATCAGCCGCAGGTGCGGATTTTGTGTGTGTGTGTGTGTGTGTGTGTGTGTGTGGCTCCATCCCAACAGCTTCCATGTGTAAATCAGAGAAACCGGAATCGGCGCGTGGGCCGTGTTTCAATGCCCAATTAATCCAAATCCTCTTAGGCTGCAGTGTTACTCACCAGCTCTAAAAGCCACGGGCGGCTTCCTCTTTCCCATTGTCTTATTTTTTCTTTCACACTCTGCTGCGGTATCAGGAGGCTGAGAGATGACTGTGTGATTCAGTGCGGCATTGATAAGCACGACGGACCTCGCCGTGCTCCAGGGGCAGGTAATGCACTGGGGGTCCAGGAAGCGGACCTGCGATCGCGGAGGTTATAGCTTCCCGGAAGAAAATTCACCCACCAAGTGGCGTAGGTGATTAGTAAATGGACAAAAGTGTGAAATTACCATCCTGGTCACTCCGGAAACAGGACCACACAGAAACTACATGCAACATGCGGAAGTAAATCCGGTCTGGAGTGATCCTCAGTTTTTTTTTTGTTTTTTTTTTTACTCCCCTGGAAATGAAAGATGCCCCAGACACAGTGATAAGAGTAGGTCCTGTGATCCCAACGGGGACCAAAAGAGACCTGAAAGGTGGAAACGTCCCCTTCTGGAGACATGACTGTCTGCTGAGAAACTACAGCCAGCCCGATGAAAATAACGCACTAGCATGTGCGCTAACAGCCAGTGTCTCTTATTTACGCTGTCAGAAGTTTCATTAGAGGAAAGGTTACCAGAATGACGAATGCATCCTCCTGCTGGTCATCTGACACCCACTCATTATTCTGTCCATCCTTCCTTTCTCCTTCCAGAATATCTATGAGCTCCGACTCTCTTCACTACAGCTTCAGGATGCCGAATATAGGATTCCAGAACCTTCCGCTGAATATCTACATCGTGGTGTTCGGGACGGCCATTTTCGTCTTCATTCTCAGTCTGCTCTTCTGCTGCTACCTGATAAAGTAAGGCCGCTTCACCTCCGTCTCAATCGCCCCATTTTGGATTAAACGGCACACGTTTGTACTCTTATCTTAAAGGATCCCCCCCCCACCCCACCCCACCCCAGGCCTGGTGGGGACAGTGGGGGGTCCCTGGCTGAAATTTCAATAAATAAGCCAAACAGAGAGCTAACATCAAGCACGATTTCACAAGATAGCCGTTGGCGCAGGGACTGTGCCATTTGCCCGTCTTTACGTGACTCGCCATTGCTGGTGCCGTTACCTGCAGAAACCAGCGAGCGTCAGTCCGGCACTGTCACCCTGGGTCACCCTGACGGCTGTTGTGCACTCTTTTGTGGGGGCAGGGGGAGGTCACAGGAAAAGGTCAAAGATGCGCATGCGAGTAAACAGAGACAGGTGGCGCTGAACCTGCGTGACCAGCATCCCGCGATCCAACGGCCCGCCAAGCCTGGAGTGTGGAGTGGGGGGGGGGTAAATTCCGTGCCTTCGGAGGAGGCATCTGCCCGACTTGCACAAATAAAAATAAACCCAGCAGCCTGTACCCTGGCAGCACTCCCAGTAAAATTGTTAATGAGGTGGCTTAACCTCCTGAGGAGTAAACAAAAAAGGCCAAAATCATTCAGGTCCACCAATGGTCGACCCGTACAGGTGACGGTTCCTCCCCCTCATGCCGGTAACCAGGCATCATGTACTACAGAGGAGAGGATGGCTTTAGGTGGGGGTGGTAATCGGGACGTGCTTCTTCCCCACGATTCCCATATGGCAGCTGTAAGGCGTCGCCCCTGCTGATTACCCAGAATCCCGCTTCCGCGGGCCGTTTTCTTGATGTCATGTGAATCATCTAATCGGCTGTTGAGGTATCCTTGCAAGGTCCAGGCGGGCTTGCCCTCTGCGGTGTCACACGCAGCTCTCCTGCTCAGGTCGTGGGTGGCACACCCCCGGAAAATCTAAAACTGGGAGATTCATGATGGGGGGGCATGCTTTTGTACATAACCTTGCTTCCTGCTCCCTCCACTAGAGCAAACTGCAGGGGTGTTCAGCGCAGACCAGCTGATAAGTCACTAGTTCTTTCTGCGGTTAGTCTTTTAAAATCCCCACGGGTTGTTTTTCTCAAAATCTGTTACGCTTCACGTGCAGTTTAATATTTTAATGCAAAACTACCAACGTGCACTGTCACACATTATGGTTCAGCGGCCTTTTGTCCTGAGACCTTTAGACCCTGGTCCTGTAGCTTTCTGGAGAACAGACACAGTTTTTTAACCACTATGCCCCCTGGTGGTAGCAGATGGTCAGTATGGGCCAAAAGCTCAGCCGGAAGCACAGTGGCTTGCTCCTTTATTTGTTTTGCGAGGACACTCCCAGTAGGTCTTGAAACAGCAGTAGGACAAAGAGGAATGTGTGATAAATAGATTTTAGCCTCAGAGTTAAGAGTCCAGTTCAGTGCTCTGCCCAGCTGGCGGGTGACATTGGCCGAGTCATTAGTGTAAAAATGTCCATGTTTTGATACAGTCCCCTCATATTTCAAAGAAAGTAATTAAAGGGGCAGCGCGCGGAGGCTGGCTGGTGCTCTGAGGCCCACGGCCGGCGATGCCAGCACACTATACCCTGGTTAAATGCCATGGGGAGGTGGGTGGGGCCGCCAGGCAGTCGTGTGGGGGCATGCACCTGCCAACAGCCTCCAGAGGTGGGTGTGGGGGCAGGGTGCCAAACGTCTACACTTGACTCCGCCCCCTTAGTCAGCACATGAGCCAGTGGAGGCTTGCAGTGCTTCTAGGGGCTTAAGAATACGTGTTTACCTGCTGGACTCTTTCATGGTGTCATTCCCCACCCCTGCACTGAGCATGTTGGCTCTTTGAAAGACCTCCTCTCTCCCAGGGCTGAGAGGTTGAGGTCACTAGTAATGGAGGTAAATGTCAAACACACCCCCCCTTCTCTGTTCCACCCAATACTTTACAAGTATGGTTTTCACTTCTACAGATGAGCACCATCTAAATTGGCCAAACTCACCTCTACCCTCCCTGGTCTTTAAGCTGTCACGCCGCCCCCCCCCGGGAGAATGCGACTAACTTTGCCCCCCTCGTTACACTGCCGTGACAATGCGACGGTTGCCTTGGCTACAGTCTGCTATGTAAGCGGAGTCTATGTGCGCAAGCACACGTCAGACGCCCACTGCCACCCCCCCCCGCATCTGTGTAATTACAGTTGTTATTTTTTTAATGGTGTAGCTTATAGAGGGAGTGCGGGGGTGTAGAAATTAGGCTGGGTACTCATGGTCCAACAGCACTGTTTGGTTGGGGGGGGGTGGGGCAATATTCAATGGCATAACAAGAGAAGCCCTGGTCCTGATGAATGAAGCTTTGATAAGGCGTCATTTTCACTACAGAGCATGAAGTGAAACTCTCATTAAGTACTAATGCCCTCCATTCAACAGGAGTTCAAATTTCAAGGGTGAAAATTCTAGCATCTGGTTTAAGTGGCTGAATTCTTGTGTTAAGTCGTGAGAGACTATTAAGACACAGTCAGTTCCTGGTTTCAGACCACTGCGGATGCTGGACCGCATCACTAAAGGCCGGGTCTCCTCTTTCTGTGTTCCTCTGCAGGTTGAGGCACCAAGCACACAAGGAGCTATACGCATACAAACAGGTAAGGGGACACCGTCCCACGTCACAGTAAGGAGACAGGTAGACGTGCCATCCCATAATGGCTCACGGGAGCAGGTCTGGCTGTGCTTAGACCAAGAGTTTGAGGTCTGATTCCTTCAGAACCATGTCCAGGGGCTAGCGTAGTGTGTTTTAGGTCAGCCAGTTAAATCTATTAGGAGATCACTGATAACACTGAGGCCAATACAGGCCCAGACAGACCTGAGAAGTTCTTCCGGAGACAATCCCCACTTCTCACACTCATAGAACCATGATGCAATCAAGCAACTGTGTCTTGTTCCCCTATACTGGCGCATCACGACGCCAACAATGATGTGCGAAGGGACATGGAGGCCCCCCCCAGAATAGATGGAGTGATGCGTGGGGTGTTCCCTTACATACTGAGGCGTTATGCAAGCCCCCTCTGCAGAAGGTGGACAGATGGCATGTGTCACCGCATGTCTCTGTAGTCTTACTGCCAAACCCAACCCAACTGCGCCAAAACCTGGTTCCTGTCTTACTTAAAGTCAGGCAGTGGACGCAAATATCAAGAGTCTAACAATTAAACTGCGACATTCAAATCCAGTTAGTCCATGTTGGGCCTTTTACCATGACTCTGCTACCCAGAATCTTCCACTCTGTTTGCTAACTTCATGCTCGGCCTTGTTGCAGAGCTTTGAAGGTGTGTGGTAGGTCTGTCTGTTAAAGGAAGTGTTTAATTCTGACACGGTTCTTGTTCTTCTGCAGGTCATACAAAAGGAAAAGGTGAAAGAACTAAATCTGCATGAGGTAAGCGAATCAGACAGGCTTTTCTCCCCAAACTTTTGAGTCTCACCCTGGTACCAGCCAGCTTCACCGTCTTCAGACTTGGCTCAGTATCGGTTGGATCTTAGGTGTCACCTTCAGTCTTCAACCGCACGCCAGCTTCCTGTTAGTGGTCCTGTCGTGGTCGTGAGTTTTAACTTCTCGTGGCTTCAAAGGGGAAGCCGCACGTGTGGTCTGTCTAGTGGACACATGTTCAGTACTTTGGGTTTCTTTCATCCCCACTTCATGACCTCAGTGTGAGTCTGGGCCAATCAAAGCGCAGCAAATCAGTCTCTCCATCAGGTGGATTCCTCGCATTTTTCTGAGCTACCTGTGCTGCTGACACAGTAGCCCTGCGAATCTGGCTAGCGGGATGCAGTCAGTTAATTCCAGCAAATAAAAATCTGGAAAATGCCACACGGTCCTATAGCATCTGTATCTCTGATGTGTATCAGGTAATCTTATTTAGGAGCGAGACTGTTCCTCAGCACAGGCCTGGTTCTCAGAGGCTTCCTGTTGTTTCTCATTCTTGTTGGTTCGCCTTTCCTGGGCATTCCTGTTGGTCCTCCTGCCTGTTGGTCCTCCTGCCTGTTGGTCCTCCCTTCCCAAGCATCCCTATTAGCCCACGCCCTTGTTTCTTACACTCCTGCCATGACCTCTACTCACCTAGTGGGTCCTTGCTAATGAAACACTGCAGGAAGTACCAAGGTGTGAGCCAGACCATCTTCCGCCCCCCCCCCCCCCCCCCCAGCTGGAATGCTCCGAAGGCACTCCCTTGTTGGGCCTGGGGGGTGCCAGAAAGTACTGGAAAGAACCGGACCACAAGACAAAAAGCACTGCAGGTCCTGCCAGAAAGGGCATTTCAGCGACAGTCGCTTTGGGCTCGGAACTAGCAGATGGACCGAAATCCCTTCAGCGAGCAGGATCCACTGCACTGATTGGGTTTTTGCAGAGCAGCCAGAGCGTTTTTTAGCAGGGGGCCCGAGTGGCACTGGAAGGACCTCATAGTTTCTCTGGATGGAAACTGAAATCCGTCCAGTGAGAAACTACTTTCACTTGGCACACAGCTGAGCCGCTGGACAAAAACATACTAAAAACCTGCACTACAGGACCATAAGTACACAGACTACATTTTCTAAGCCCACTCTGCTTATCAGTTGTCTTAAATCACTAAGCTGTAGACTGTGCAGCTCATACACGGTATGAACATCTACATTTCCAGGAGCCGGTGATGCTGGTTAGGAATCTTCATAGTTTTCGTTCTCCAACTCCCATAACATCACTGACTCATCTGCAGTTCCTTTAATTCTTTAAACCACATAAATAGAACTTTAGGTCTAAATTTAGGTCAGTGTCATATCTGCCATTTCTGGGATATTCCAGGTTTCTAGATTTCACTTTCTCTTTGCGATTGTCTATACAGCCCCAGAAGCTCTCTCTGCAGACATGTCTGCAATGTTGTTGTTCAATTTGTAAACCTCGCGGGAACTTCTGGAATTCCGTGGCACAAACGTCACCATACACACGCACAAGACTCACCTCCCTCCTGACCAGATTCCGTTCTGAATCACACCCCATCCGTCATTCTGCGGTCGCATGCTGCGGAGGCCGGTATCCGCGGTAACAGCCGCCTTACTCACAGCCGCCACCCCTGTGGTCTTCCCCACTCAGATATGTGCTGTGTGCCTGGAGGAGTTCAAGCAGAAGGACGAGCTGGGCATCTGTCCGTGCAAGCACGCCTTTCACAGGAAGTAAGTACCTCGGCCCAGCCGGACGCCGTGACCGCTAACGGCTAATGCTAACAGGTCCCTGTTTACGGAGAGCGGGGTGGGGATGGAGGAGCAGAGACAGAGGCTATGGCCAGACGGAGGGCGACGCCCTTCCCGGCCCTCCACACGCACACACCGCCGGCCTCCATTTCCGTCTTTGCGGCTGACTTCCTGCCTAATGAAATTAGACACGTAGATAGAAAGTGAGTTTTGTTGGGGTTTTTTTTGTTTTTTTTTAAAGGTTTTGTTTTGTTTTGTTGGGAAGTCCCTACAGTCACTACCAGTGTGGAAAAGATTTCTGCATCTGATCCTCAAAACCACGAGTCAGTCTGATCATAAATATGACCATCAAGCTGCAGCTACTGGCTATGTAGTCCTTCCTCTCAAATGTCCCTACGAGAGCCACTTCCATGTTGTCACCATGCATTCTCCGTCATGACATCAGTAATGAACCACTCAGTATCCCCTTTACCGCCTGACCCCTCCCCCACTGCCTTAGAAACACCAGCATGTCAAAAATAGTCTTGGCCCCTGTGAATTATTCACTGCCAAATAGCGGGATCTAGGCCAGGGTGTCACTGGCCACAGACATTTTGTTATTTGTGGGATAATCCAGTGACCACTGGTAAATTAAAACCCTTAAAACTGCAATAAATTTGCTCCTACCAGCCTTGGGGGTAAAGGACACTTGCTGGAAGTTACAACTAATCATAGGAAAATACAGTTTTTGCTAAGACTGACCCACCCCCTCCCAGGATAATATTAACATGCCATTTCTCACCCTATCAGGTGCCTCATCAAGTGGCTGGAGGTTCGGAAGGTTTGCCCCCTCTGCAACACGCCCGTCCTGCAGCTGGCCCAGCAACAGGGCCCCCCCGAGGCCCAGGGACCCCCACAGCAGCCTTTACCTGGCGTGGAGAACCTTGTGTAGTGCCCCCTACGGTACAGGTACACTCCTCTGTAGCAGAGGACAGGAAATCCCTCACTATGCAGCCGGCCACGACCTGTGAATCCCTCGCTAGCCCCTCCTCCCCGCCTCAGCAGACTCCTGACGAATCACCTTTTCGTTTTCATTTTCCCGTTCCACGCGATGAATGATTTCACAGTTTCTTCAAGCAAAAGCCTGGACTGTTTCACAACCAAAGCACTTTGTTTTTTTTTTTTCTTTTCTTTTCTGGAGACACCAGCACAAGGAAGGACGATGAACGAAACGGTCAAATGAACGTCAACAGGAATGGCTGTTTTGTTTTGTTTTTTGTTTGTTTTTTTGAAAGCAAGCACTTTAAGACACTAATCGCTTGTGAAGACTGTAATGAAATCACATTCTATTTTACTATAATAATTAATTTTTTTTTAATCGTAGCTAGACGAGTACAGACGCACGTCCGTTTCGCTTTCTCTCTAAAAGGGACAAAGGCTTTCTCAAGGATGGCAATGAAGGTGGACGTTGATGATCATGACGGCCTGCGAATGTCTCCTGCTTTCCCTCATGGTCAAACCTCCGTCCCATTAACTCCCCTGGGCAATGTGAAGCTCCCCCCCTTGGCAGCAGACCTCAGTGTGTATCATCAGCTCTGCCTCTGATGAACGACCCCCGTGCTAAATGCCACCCAACTCTCCTTTCACCCCCCGGCCACTTAATCCGCGTTTACGCGAACGGGTTTTTCAGCACCTGAGGCGTTCAGCTGGTTCTTCTCGCAGGGAATCGCGCAGCCCGCTAGCTGACATTACAGCCCTTGTGCAGAAAGGACATCTATTCTCTCTTGCTCTTATTATTCCGGCACCCTTTACAGGAATTCAAATCCAGATCTTAACGCACAGTCAGTCCCTGTAAAAGGGAAACCGTCAAATTTCTACTTAAGCACTTTGAGATGTTAAACATGAATGGCTTTGCCAGGTGAAGGCATGGAGTCATTTTGCACTTCAGTTTTGTTCCTCTTTTTGAAACAGTATTTAATGTAACAGGCAGTTGGTTTTTCACAACTGTCAGAGCCCCTCTGATTCCACAAGGCGGTTGCCCTGCTGGTCGTGCTGCAGTTCGTGATAGTTGTGGGGCAGTCAGCAACGTCTTGTGCAAGCCAGCTATAAAGCGGGGAAACCAGATGTCCCATTGGCTGCAGGTGGGGCTCGGCCCAGCCAATCCTGAGCTGCGACTCATTACATAACCTTAAAAAAAAAAAAAAAAACAACTGGACAGTGCCCAGCACATAAATGTTTTGCCGACACACTATGATTGGGGCGCAGTGTTTTCAGCGTAGGCTGGGCCTCTCTACTCTGGAGAGAGACAGCACAGAATTGTAACGTTAATCACGCCCCAATACTGCCACCCCAACTTACTGCCTGCGAGGTCATTTCCCCCCAAATTTTGTGCGATCGTCATCCGCAGGGCGGGAAGAAAACCTAGCACCCGGCCACCAAGTTTCACATTTGCTTATCATCCTGAGCTGTGAAAAATGGAACACACACACGCACACACACACTGATTGTGTCTACTACACTGCTTTCATTTTATTGGCTTGCACTGGGCCCAGCTCCCAGTCTGCTGGGTGGTGCATTAGCCAACTTGCTAAGCAGCTCCAGCCCCCCCACCCAGAAAGAATGAAGGCCTTATTCTGGATGTTTCTCCCCTCTCTATTCCCCCGCAGAATGTTCATTGTGTACATACCACCCCCCCCCCCCGAGCATCATGGGAAGTGGTCAGACAGCACTCCTGACCACACCCTACGTTTACCTTCCCCCACCAGAAAACCTGCACGCACATACCCACCAGCAGAAAAACACGACAGTGATTGGTTACCTGCTACCCGGTCTGTCCAATCAGATGCATTACTTTCTGTCTTGATTATGCCCTGTCTAGTGTGTATGTATTAGGTGTTAGGAAGTGAAGACGTAAAAGCTAACACACAAAAAAATTTTACTTTGGGTGGCCTTTCTCATACATTATTGTTCAAAAGTTGTTCTGGGTGCCTTGTGACTTCATTTTGAGACCAATTACCATCACCATGGGGAGAAAAAAAAGAATAGATTACAACACCATTATAGCCGTCCTCTTTCTTCAATGGTTAAAATATCGAATACAGTCTGTGAAAAGAACCGTATGTTGACAAGTTACAGTCGCGCCCCTTGTGCGGTCAGGGTCAGAACAAAAAAGCTAATTTCTAAGTACTCGCTGTATTAGCCTGAGCCATGGAGACCTTCCCACACGCAAATCACAAGACCGACACCAAGACCAACCCACTTCGCTCTGCCCCACCCTGGAGTTCCAGGTGGAATCCCAACCCAGATCGTCCCGTGTTAATTTTCCACATACCCGAATAGGCTTTCTTTTTAATTATGGCCTTAATTAGGTTTTAACAAATCCGCCAGGCCTACATCTATTAATACCTCTTACCTACACCAGTGGGAAACTCATTCTTATGCGTGCATGCTGTTTATCGGTATGATAATCTTTTTCAAAATGGCCAACCCATCTCCTGCGTAGAATATGCTACATCGAGCGGCTTCACCAAGATCCACGGAGCGGACTTGAGTCTGGTCATCTGGCGCAAGCTCACAGAACAGCAGGAGAGGATTGCCTGTGAGGACGAAACTCAAGATGTGATCAGTCAAGTACTCTTAACTGCGTGTTTGTTTATGGAAATTTACAGTGTTATTGCTTAATTCCGATCTATGTTGATGATGGGATCCATTTACTGAACGGGAAGTTTTTGCTCAATACTTCCTGGCTGTCATAGTGCTCTGAGCTGCTCACAACTTCAGTCGCTCATACTGTAGTGGGATGTGAGGGTCATGCACTTGCAGCATCATTGCCGGACTACCGAAAGGATGTTCAGTTGCCAAATCACGGTTGTCAGGAATGGTGGGAGAGGTAAATCTTGGAAACGTGGGCGGCTCTCCTGTAATTACTCGATGGCGGTACGTGTCAAGTTCACGTCAGCTCCTAGGATGAGAAGGAGAACTGTTAGCAAACCCGACGGACGACAAAGCTTTTCGTCGAGGGGTTAGACAGGGCCTCCAGCCTTGAGGGGGCGTCAGACATCCTACAGCCAGTTGGGACACTGGGAGGGGGCAGCGGTGACCACGTCGGTTGGCCCTGCTCACCAGGACAAGCGTCAAGATGCTACCACCAGAAAGCCTGTCACTTAGCACTCAATTTCAAAACTATCATCAGTGTTCAGTTGTTTTGTGTGTGCCTGTGTGTTTAATGATTTCTAGATTATTCAGTCCTGTTTGTTTTGGGGGGTGGGGTGGGCGTTGTTGGCTCTTAAACTGAAGACGCACAGTCCCTATTTATTGAGTTTATCTGTGTTTGTGTCCGTCTTATCGTCCCTGCCATCTCACCGTGTTCCTGAAGGGTGTGGTACCGCCCCCCACCCCACGCGGGAGCCGTAGGCTCCCACACTAACTGGGTTTGTGATTTTCACAGACGTGTTTGTAAACTAAGAATTCTGCAGCAGAATATTTTTGGAGACATTAGCTGTACAGTATTTGTAAGCTCTATTTTTGTATATTTTATTGCTTTTTTTGGGGAAAAAATTGAAACGCTTCTGTTTTTGCTAATTTCTTGTTTTATTCATTTAAAAAAAATTAAAAAAATAAAGCGCTGCATGTTATTGACTTGAACTGTAAATAAAGAAAATACCAATTTTGGAAGTAATATCATGTTGATTGTCCATCCCTGACTTATGCTTTACACATTTTCGTTACACCTCAGAGCCCTGCATACTGAACAACACACAGCTTATAGTTTTGCCCATTATCAGCACCGTCCTCAGGAACGCTGCTCATGTGTCCCTCACCCTCAGGGCAGAATGGCTTCACCTGGGTTATGGGGCTCCGTAACCCCAATTGGCCTCCATAACTGCTCCTCTCTGAGGCTTGGTTCCTGGACAGTGTGTGGTGAGGGCCTACAGGGTTGCCAACTACCTGGTCAGGTGGCTGGAGTGAGATGTTCAATTCGAGACAAGTCTGCACACACATACACATGCTTTTACATGTATGTAACCGTATCACCTAGTAAACAGTCTGTAGGGTTTGCAAACTACCCCATGCAGCTAATTTTAAGTTAATAATGGAATAATGTAGATTTGCTGTGACATTTCTTGCACGAGCATGACACTCTGAAAGCCTGGGTGTCATGTCAGATGCTGGGATTATCATACCTTAAACACAGCATACAAAAAAGCAAAGCTATCACGTGCTGTCAATGTCTGCCACTCCCAAGTTGCATAATTTCTGGAAAGCCCATTAAAGAGCAGGAATTCCCCTTTCTCCCTGGATCAGAAGGACGATCACTGGGTGCGAGGGCCATCTCACACAAAAGGGCGGATCAGTTGACTCCATGAGTATTTACAGTTTATTTTAATGACAGAGGCACTGAGAGGTAGGGGCTGACATTGACTTCTTTTGACTAAGTATACAAAATAAAAATACTGTAGCCAATCTGTACACTACAATACTTTAAATTATGCCTATGATTCGTGGATTTTCATCCAGTTCTGGAAACTACAAAAATTATAGCTGGGTCACATACGTGCATTTGGGAAAACCGTGTTCGCATTTTTTTAAGATCGACATCAATCACAGCCAATGAAAATGGAGGGTGCACCCGGTAGCCAATCCGATTTCGTGAGAGGGGCGGTGCTAGAACAAACCCCCCCCCCCCCCCCCCCCGCATTTTCTTCTACCACTTATATAACCGTGTTGATTTAAAGAATGGATTCGCTGGAAGTACTCATCTAAAAAGCAACTTTAAATCTCCTAGATATTCAGTCAGATATTTTACTCGAAGGCTTATGTGAAATGCATCAAGCAGAACCCCTCCTCGGATTCCAGCCGGCAACTATCGGGTTAAAAGCCTGCGTCTGTAACCGCCAACAACCTTGTAGTCGAAATTTAGATACTTGTATGCATGCTACAAGACGCCAGGATTAACGTACATCTGGTCCAGAAATAGTCGGTTTTGCTGGAGGTCTACTGCTGGAATGTAGATAAGACTATAAATAACCGAGAAACACAGAACAATGTAGTGCTGTGCATGTAAACGGTAATGGAGCCTGCGTGGATACAAAGGTTATGTACCACACGGAGCAGCAGCGTGTCAAAAAGACGGTGAAAGAAACGACCAGGTCGCAGAAAGCTTTCCGTAACACCACGTGGCATTAGAAAATAAACGACGTTTACAAAAAATAAAGCGGATACAACATGGCGAGATTGTCAGGATTACAGCTCCTCCTCCTGGTCCGTACCTGATATAACTCCCTTCATAAGCCAATACGTTTAAGACAGCCGACACGCAGCTATCACTGTCCGGCGATATGGGCACACCGGCTTTGTTTACGCTGGAATTCACCCAGAACACCGATGTACTTATTAGACAAGGAGAACTCTGTAGCGACAATCAATGCAGGTCGTGAAGTACAGTTTCATGTCTGAGACACACTACAGGGGCTCCCCTTTGGAGCACAGATGGGATTCACCCAGATTTCAGCTTAATTTTTGGAATTTCCCTCTAGGGATCGAGCGCTCAGAAACCCAGTAACAATGTTCCTGAGCCCTCTCGTGTCTGCCTCTAGTTGTATCTGTAACCACACGCCGTAAGCACCAAGTTCAAAATGAAAAAAAAATCACTACAAGCGGCCCTATCAAGTTACAAATATATCATTTATTACCTCTGACTACCATACAATAAAAACCACTACGGTCCAAGAAGTTCCTCCCAAAAGTGTCCAACAAAGGGTCTTACCGGGTTGTGGGGTGGTATGAACCGAGAAGGGCTTTCGTTTTTAACTTTAAAAAAAAGCAGCGTCCGTCAAAAAGAGGAAATGTTCCATACAAGCAGGCAACCTTGCGGCTTCGTACTATCCGAACACGTTACTACGTTCAACTTATTCCCGCCCTGACTTTTGGAAATTTTGAAGCTGTTTAAACTATTTAGAAATACCAGTGGGCAAGTAACCCAGGCGGTTAAAAAAAAAAGTATTTTAAAACGCCGTGTCTGGTCCTGAAGATTAATTATCATGCAGTGTATTCATAAAAATCGCTTTAAACAGTTTTTAATACCCGCCTCCACTTCCCCGAGGAATCGGCATGTTGATCTAAATTATGGCGTTAAAGTGCCCGGGTAACTGTGAAGCACTAATTACCTTGACATCCGGAAAATACTCTCTGATTTCCCCCTAATAAAACAAGAGAGTGATAAATACAGCTCTAAAGAGGTTGCTGGTGTCACACTGTGGCTCTGCACTCCTGGGAGCTGGAAAGACACTTAATTTTTCCGCTGATAGACAAATTACTTCCACCTTTTCTGTAACTACACAGCTCTACAGTAGTATAGCTACCGCTGATAGATAGGAAAGGTCAGAGGTTCTCGTAGGGGCTTCTATGACAGGCAAGTAGTTTTATTACGCGTGCCATTCACATTTGCTAATAATTTCTTATTTAATATAAATTTATTGGGCTTGTATTCATTTATGGAATTGACACAACCAGATGAAAATAGCGGACGTGCCTTTTGGTTTAACCCTTTAGTTTGACGATATTGCCATCGTGTGGCCAGAAGCGGTAATACACGCAGTGCTAATTCATATAAAATCCTTAAGTGTGCTTCTCGCTCCCCTGTAATTGTTTTCATTGAGAAGTATTTGATTTACTATTTGATATCCCCTTTTAGTATGTGTAAGGTTAGCCTCATGATATTGATTTGTAGTTCAAGTGATGAATATTTAAATACATTTCTATTTGGCATGAACAATCCATTTATTTTTTTTTTTAATTTAGTAACTTAATTTATATCCAAAGGTGTAATAGTATAGGATTGTCATTTTAACCATTCATTCATTTGCGTTAAAGGCTGGCACTTGTGACTCGGACTGATTTTGGCAAGCATGGACTGTTCATACTTTGATTTGCTATACCGGAAATTGAATTAGTGGCGTTTTTTTCCTTTACGTATCTTAACGGGTCGCGCACCGTTTGCCCGCGATCCACTGCTACAACAGGGTGGAACACTGGTACCCCTCCCCTTCCTGTTCTGGTCCCTGCGGGCTCAAGGTATTGGCTGGCCCGTTGTCATGGCAATGAAAAGGGGGGACTCTCTGTTTCGCCTCCATACAAATAGTGGGGTTTGCAGTAGCTGGTACAGGTTTTAAAAATGTTGCCAATCTTAACTTAGGACGGACAGGGCAAACGCCTGTTTGCAAGCAGCTGCATAAACCCCAGTCAGAGTTGCAATGACTGTGAGTGTGTAGGTGTGAGAGGAGATGACACTCAACAAGTAATTTGTTTTATTCATGACCTTTATTTAACATGTATGATGTATCCACAAAGAGTCAGTGATACACGTTTCTCGAACCCCTTTACTTTCATTTCCGCTTTAGCGGATCACAGTCCACAGTAGCAACATCTAAAGTGCTTCTACACTTGGTGTCTCGCCATCGTGTGAGAATCTCATCGCCTTCCAACTATTCAGACTGGAAGGCGAAATCTCCCTCCCTTCTTAACCGAGAAGTTCTTCCCGGCATTAACCCTCAGATGGGGCGACCTTCCCAGCATCCTTGCTTCCTCGGGAGGGAAAAACATTCTCCAGACCTGCAGGTCTGGGAACAAGAGCACCGATTTTGATATGTACATTTCCCCCCTCCCAGTTCTACCACTGACTTTCTTTGGCCCCTGATCTGCTGGGTAGGAAGCCCCACATCGGGATGCAAAGACTCATACAAGATCAATGACCCCAACTGCTGTTTTCTTAACTTCCCTGCCGCGATTTTAGCCTGGACAGAAACAAGCCCTCCGGTTTTTTTTTTTTTACCGTTAATTTCCTTTCCCATTTCCAAATCTCCATTTTTGTATCACCAAATAATAGATTTTAAATTCTTTTTTCCCCACAATGTTTGGTGACCTGGGAGACTCACTTGCAAAAATAAGGAAAAGGGGAAAAAAAGGTTCATCATATTCAATAAAATACATGCTATACGATATTCAATGATCTGTTCAAACAACATTTTGGTTGAAGCAAACAAGTTGAATTTCCAGCACTGAAAATGATTTTTTTCTCGCTCTCCAGTTTTGACTGACATAAAACAATTGGTGACCCAAAGGCTAGTAGTGAAGCCTGTCTCATCTCGCAACACTTCCCAGGACGTCAATAGACTCCTTCTGTCTTTCAGCGTGAAACAAAAAAAAAAAATTGCAACAGCTGTGCAATCTTAATGGTGTAACAACGTACTCATTCGCCTTCCGTTTGGGGACGAGCGCGTCTGGGTATGACAGCAGCATTCTTGCATGGTATAGCGGCGATTCACTAAAGCACACAACTGCACAGTCAACACGTTTAACTGGCTACAATATAGTCGATCTCTAAACGGCTTTGTCTACCGAGTTATCTAGATACAGGCACACAGACAACTGTACAGGCGCAACTACGGTCAGCGTCTGATTTCTGGAGTCGGTTGATAAAGGCAGAATATAGTTTAAAGAAGAGAAGCGTTATCTCACACTGCGGGAGCGGCAGGGATTACAAAATAATGATAATAATTAAAAAAAAAAAAAAAAAACACGCACACACACTTAGTGCAGAGAAACGGTGGTCACCGTCTTGGCAGCAGAGAATCGAGGTGTTTCCTTACAGTCTACTCAGCTGTCGGGATTCCTCACACCCCATACCCCAAAGAAATAATAAAAAAAAACTTGACCCAGAACAGGTTTCTTGCAGTGCAAATTCATGAAAATTCCTGACTGAATCGAATATTATTTTCGGTATAGTTATTGATATGTGTACTGGAATAATCTAGTTGGATAAATACATTTGTCGCGCAACTGAGATTATGAAAGAAAATACAGTCGCTTTTCACAAAAGACGTTTCTGTGCTCTGCGCCGAACTGGCTGTACGTCCAATACAAACCCGCATGCGCACAGTGGGAATACTTAGTGTCTATAAACTGTTCTGTACAAGAACACGGTGCACAAACGAAAATTGCTACAGATGGATATAGCATCACCTCCACTTTCCCTCTCAGACATAAACAGGAAAAACACAGTGAGATATTTTAGCATTTGTAGCGCAGATACGTCAGCAATTTTTGATACGCTATCCGAAGGACAAACGCGTATCAATTTCCTAAAGGGCAGCGTTGGAGTGAAATTAAATTACAATCGACGGCATTATTTTTGGCAAAAATCGTCAGCCTTCTCAGAAAACAAAACCGGTCTGAATAACTCAAACTGCCTTTCGTGTTGCATTTGGTTAAAACTGAAAAGTGACTTCTCTGAGTCCATCAGAGTGTTCTGTAATGGAAATAGGCCTGCCATGAGAAAGAAAATGAAAACCAAAGGATAAAACATTTCCAAATCAGAAGGCAAGATGTTACAGGAAGTCTAACCACAAGAGAGAGTCCAAGACTGGGCTAAACTGGTTCCATCAAGCAGCAAAATCAACATTAAGTTCACAAGCGACGTTTAAAACTACAAATACCATAAGAAAAATGGTCCTTTTCTACTGAAGGAAAAATACATACGTACATACAAATCAGCATGACATGAAACAAGCTCTGATCTGTTAAAACAACAAGGGTGATGAGAAAAGCGAAGCACTTTAATGGCGTTTGCTTGTGGTTAGCGTAAACACATTTTAATGCTCTCCAGAGGCCGTCTGGTAACTGCAGACACACACACACACACACACACACACACACACACACACACACACACAGCCCTCCAGCGCACAGTCTTGTAGGAAGATCAAATTAGGCCCCATTTGCACAATGGCAATGTGTTAGTCATTCTCCAACCTCCCCTTGAAATAACAAATCTCCTGGCATCATATTTAAAGGCACTGATTCTTGGACGTAAATCATTATTAATTCAATTATGACTAAATTAGTTATTTTATATAATCACCATTGGGTGTCGTGGAACTAGTCATCTTTTATCACAAACTGGCGTTTTATTTTACCTACTAAGAATACTTGCAAAAAGTACAACCTGTCTTTGTTTTTACCACATAAATTTGAATATTAAAAGCATACTTAAAAATGTTCTGTCAATGGAATATTGACACAAGAATTCACAGCCATTTATTGATTAGCTTAATGGTGATTTTAACTGCTCACTTCCTGTACTGTATAGTATGCAAACTACATATAATTTTACTTTATTTAGAGGCAAGGATTGCTGTGTTTTTCTCCTTCAGTGAATAGTCTAAGTTATTCATTATAACTTGTATTACAAATAACAAAAAATTCGAGCACAGTTTAATGCATATGATTCTGTGAAAATACAGTTTTTTGGATTTTTGAAGAGTTCTGGTTGAGTAGGTGGTACTGCTTTCTGATTGATTGAGCAGAGAGTACTGCCTTCTCTTTCATTGAACAGTTAGTACTGCTTCCTCTTTGACTGAACAGTTAGTACTGCTTTCTCTATGAGCAAATAGTACTGCTTTCTCTGAGCAGTTAGCGCTGCTTTCTCTTTGATTGAACAGTTAGTACTGCTTTGTCTATGAGTAAATAGTACTGCTTTCTCTTTTATTTTTGCAGTTAGTACCGCTTTCTCTTTGATTGAGCAGTTCGCGCTGCTTTTTCTTGTTGAGCAGATATTATTGCTTTCTCTTCTTCATCCAACTTTGGTTGGCCTCCCATGCCTATTCTCTGTAATTACTATAACTTGATGAAACCTCAGAATTTGATTCTTGTCTTTTTGTTGTTTGTCGCTCATCAACGCCACCATTATATGATGATTTTTACGATTTGAGTATGACTATTAATGGCACACTGATTAAACTGTGGAAAAAAGTTTATGTTTTAGTGCTGTTGGTCATGTCAGATTCCTGCATGTAGTTTGAATGGGAGTCACACAGTTACCCATTGATGTGCCTTAATTCCGCTCATCAGTGCCGATGGCTCTGCGTCACTAGGAGGCCCTAACCATTTGATGGTTACACCATTATGTACTTAATGTTACATGTTTGGCGCATAATATCAAAGGCGTATCTGTGTCTCCGTTAACTTGAATAAACTGTGGTACTTTTTTGTGATGTATTCAGCTCCCATAACACAACCAAAATAAAATCAAACAGTACAGTAGCTACAAAAAACCTACATTTAAGAATTATAAAGCTGTGGTTACTGAGGAGTTGACCATCATACGGAAGCTTGCTGCGTTGGTTAGCACCTATCTTAAGGACCAATGCATTCATGCAGCTCCTTTCGTGTTTCTCACCAAATGCTACAAAATCTAGCGCCTGACTTGTGTGTTTTTCCGTTAACTTAGGTAGGTTTAGGTATTCTGCGTTTTCACTTACATAATGCACAGTGTGGAACCCTTACAATGTACTTCTGCCCATATCTGTCATATGTGGAGTGCCCTTATGCTTTTGTAATTTTTTTTTTCAAAAGGTTTTTCTGAAAGAGGGGCTAAATTGTTTTCAGCCCCCCCCCCCACCTCCGCTCCTACATCAACACTCATTTGTCTCCCACTCTCGCCCTGCCCACTTGCCCACTTGCCCACTTGCCTCCTTTATCCAGCTTACCTTGACATTTCTAAGTTGGCTCCCTCTCCTCTTTGACAGCACGATTACGTAATTGCGGCTCAATCATCTACGTGTATGGGAATGCGTGCCGGCGCCTATTCATCACTGTCTGCGCCAGGCACACAATGGGCAGAGATGCCGTCACTGGCAAACGTACTCCGAGCAGCTAACGCTTAGTAGTGTGTTATGACACAACTGGCTGTCCGGTATTGGATGGTCTTCAGGAAGTTGGCTGATAGAAATAAGAGATGAATAGCATAGGATAGGATAGCATAGGATAAGATAGGAGATGGTATATGATAGTAAAGGATAGGATAGGATAGGACCGGATAGGAGATGGTATATGATAGTAAAGGACAGGATA
>JAODJW010000084.1:52595-65714 GCA_026777045.1 Hyperopisus bebe
GGGGCCCCCCCCCCCCCCCCCCCATAGCTGGTGAGGGGGTGGGGAGGGTGGAGTCCTATGGTGACGGTGCTGATTATTCAGCCCCTCCCCCACCCCCCCGCTCCCTGGAGGGTTAACAGACCCCCTCGGCCTTCACATGCAGAATCTTGGAGAAGCCTGGTCTTTTTTTCAGGGCCTGTTGGGGGAGAAAAGACATGGGTGCCTCAGACCCCCCAACCCACAGAGGAGGACAGACCAGAGTACCCCTCTGGCGGTAAGGTAGTGTGTTCCATTTCCATGGCAACGGCATTATGTAACTCTCCAAAGTAGTCTGCTGTGTCAGAAAGGATCTAGCATGAATCACGGCTAGGATGGCAGGATGGACATCCCATAATAAGGGGTGCACCTTGGCCAGGATGCATGAGTAAAACTCACTGTGGGCGTGGTGGTGCTTTCCTGCTTGTATGTTTAGGTGCTGACCACCAACATTGTATTAATATCCCTGAACTCGCTCCCAAATGGCGACAGAACTACAGAATTGTGGAGGTCAGCAAAACACCAAGCAGGGGGACAGCCCCCCCCCCCCCCCAGCTCCCCCGCTGTGGTCCTGCCCCCTACCACTCACCTGCAGCTTGTTCACCATCTCATCGAAAAGCTTCCTGGCCTCGGGGCTGTTGGGGTCTTCGAAGTAGTCTTCAATCCCAATCTGCACCACTATGGACTTCAGGTTACGACACGCACCTGGAAAAAGAACAGAAGTGTGTTCTGACCCAGGAAGTGTGTTCTCTCTGAGGAGCGTGCACTATTTGAGGAAGCACGCGCTCACCCAGGAAGTGTGTACTCTCTGAGAAAGCGTGCACTCTTCAAGGAAGTTTTTAATCACCATGAAAGTGCGCCCTCACCAGGAAGGTGTGCACTCTCTGAGGAAGTACTCACTGTTGAAGTGCAGCAAGGCCTTGGGCGTGACCGGGGTGGAGGTCAACACCAGCATCTCCAGGCCCTTCAGTCCCTCCCTGCACACCTCAGCTGCCACCTCCTGGTTGATCTCACTGACGTGGTCCAACTCCAGGACCTGAAGACGCATGCAGTTTCGGGCTGCAGGACCCAAAATTTGGAGAGATTGGGGTGGGGTGGGGGGGGGTGTGTGGTGGTAGTGATCATGTGATCAAGTTACTCATGGAGTAAAACCGAAATGGAGTTTCCAAATTTGCTCCAATTATGGAGCAACAGCATGGCCCAACTCATCTCAGATCATGCGCATATACTCACCCAACGAGGCCAGCCCCTGCATGCCACAGCCAGCCCCGCCCACACCCAGGGCTCGAAGGTGTGGCCAGCATCGACCAATGGTCTGCAGACATCGGTTACTGAAGCGTGCTGGCTGCTGGCTGGAAATCAGCATCCACAGATACACACCCCATTCGCACGCAAGATTCCAGAAAAATAATGTCTGACGCTATGCTGCATTAGGGCCCACCTCCCCGCACACTCACCATGGGTGAAGTGGCGCCACCTGCAGGGAGATGATGTCTCTGCAGCCGGCCCCCAGCGCCCAGATCACCTCCTGTCCGACTGGGTCCGTTGCACTCCTGAGAACCAGGAGCCGTATACAGTGAGCAGAATGCAGTGTGACTAAGCCGAGCAGTGCAAGAGGAGTCACTGGCACGCACCTGTAGGTGACGGCCTGCAGCATCCGGCAGTAGCAGCTGGCCAGCCACAGGGTGCGGTCCGTCAGGAGGTTGGGGCAGTGAGACACCTTCAGGATGAGCAGGTTGCCCCCAGTGGCCTTCAGGAGGGCCTCTAATCCTTCCTCTAGGCATCCACTGCGAGGGGGACAGAAGGGGACGATCAGGGTGGACATACAGAGATAGGTTAATGAAGGGTACAAGACAAATGGACAGAGACAGACAGAGAGAGAGACAGGTAAAGAATGAATGGCAGAAAGACAGATAAGTAACACAGACAGGTATAGACAAACAGATGCAAAGACAGAGAGAGGGAATGTGTGTGTGTGTGTGTGTGTGTGTACATACAAATGTATATGTATATATATATAGAGAGAGGTAACAGACAGGTGATGGAAGAATGGCGGAAAGACAGACAAAGAAAAAATGACACACAGGTAGTAGAAGACAGACAGTGAGGCAGACAGAAAGACAGACAACAGGGATGGGTAAAGAAAGGATGGCAGACAGATAGGGAGACAGAGACACAGAGTAAGATAGACAGGTAACAATAAAATGGGCAAAGGAAGAATGACAGACAGACAGAGACAGACAGATGAAGATGGATAAAAGAAGAACGAGAGATGGACAGGCAGACAGGCAGAATGACAGACAGGTAATGGAAGAAAGACAAGAGAGGCATGCAAAGAACCAGCCGGTGAAAAAAGGACGTGATAAAAATGGACCGAGAGGAAGAGACAGGCAGGCAAAGGAAGACAAACAGAAAAGCCGGAGAAAGACAGCCGCATGGACAGACAGACATACACAGACAGGGATATTTCTAATTCCTTAACTCGGCTCTGTCATAACAGCACGTTTCCTTGCTGTGGAGCCCTTATTTTAGAAGCAGAGGGTGGTCCCCTGCTACGAGAGCTGAGCTGTGACCAGCTCCGTGTTTAGCATGATCAAAGCCCAGGTTGCCATCCGGTCCCCTGTCAGCCTCACACTAAGCCACACCAATCCTCCCCCCCAGGTGTTGTGACACAGCCATACGTGTCCAAAGACGGGAGGCGCAGCAGTGACACGGCGTGGGCGGGGTCACATCACGGTTCGCTCGCCGACGCCCCTGATGTCGGCACGGAGCGCATGCGGTCTGGCTCACCGTGTGCTTTTCAGGTACTCCTCCTTGGTCTCCTTCTTGCCCCTCTGCCTGGGCTTCAGGTTCTGCAGGATGAGTGAGTGTGTCTGTGTGCACCACTGAGACAGAATGCACAGGAACTGCAATGCAGAGACAGAACAGAGGGAGCACAGTCAGAATACAGCACAGTCAGAACACAAGGAAGTAGGAAATAGGGCTGGGCATCATTCAAAACTTTCACGATACCAGTACCAGAACGATACCTTGATTTCGATACCGGTTCCCGAACAATAATTTTTTCGATACCAATATGTTTTAAAATCAATTTCAACAGCAACAAAAATACATTAAAGAACAAATGTTTTATTTGAACAAGTAATTTTGTTAGTTATTGGTTAGTTACTGGGGGGGTCGATCACAATCATAACAGGACACAACCTTTTATTTATATTTTAGAAATACGACCTAACGTTATCCCACAAATCAGCGCTGGCACGTTTCACTGCCGGCACCGGCTGGAGATGCAGGCAAAAGGTATTCAATTGTATTGAGGTACAAAAATATTTCCATCAATTTGTCTTTTTTTCTGCATTTTCGCGTAACTTCCATTATAAGCGCCGGTGCTTGCGATGAAGCAATCAGCAAATTTATTGCTGCAAATGCCTCCACAGTACTAGTGCCTCTGAGGAAGCGAATCAGACTGAGTTCCGATGATCTCGCTCACACACACACACATGCATACACATACACACCAATCCTCACCGTCTGCTTAGGAAATTATGAAATTTATGAAATATAGTCACACTGTCTCCGAAAATGCTCACAAAATGCGACTAAATCGTCGCAGTCTTGAACCTTGTGGAGCTACACTTTTGATTTCTTAGGCATTTTTTACGACAACCAAAAACAACACACACACGCAAACCAAGTCACAAGTTTGTCTCTGGCCATACCTTTTTCCTTCCGGCCTCAATGATGTGTTTGTATAACGTTACATTAGACAGCCAATCACCAGTGATCTTTAGACACAAGTATGCTGCATGCTTATTGGCTCACGCACGCTCAGATTTACTATCTGGGTAATGGAATTTGGCACTGAAAGCTACATTTTTCAGTCCTCGGTAGAATCAGAGCATTTCGGTTGGTACCACAAAAGTACCGAAGTTCGGTACTCAGCCCTAGTCAGGACACAGCAGAGAGAGAGCCCTGCCAGAACACAGTCCAGTCAGGACCCCACATGATCAGGACACAGCACAGCCAGAACACAGTACTGAGACAGCACAGAGAGAGCAGTCAAAACACGGCATAGTCAGGATACAGCACAGTTGGAACACAGCGCTAAGACAGCACAGTGACAACACAGTCAGAACACAGTACAGAAACAGTGTAGAGAGACAATTCAAGGCATACAGTTGAGTATGTTTACACCATCAAATATGAAAGATACAACACCTGTAGGGGCCACATAGGAACGGGCTTCGGGGTTCATCCATACCTTGGAGGAGATCCGGGCATTCTCCAGCAGCACCCGAGTCCACACGGCGGGGTGGCGCGCCACGAACTTCCAGTCGCGGCAAACCTCAGCAGTGCGCAGTAGCGTCTTGGTGTCCAGGTAGGTAAAGATGCAGAAGAGCGCAGCACGCATCTTCAGCACCTCCGGGCTGATCACCTCACTCCTGGAGGGGCTGCTCCTCTCGTGACGGCAGGGCTTGTACCTGCCCTCCGATCGACCTGGCAAACAGGGTCAGGGGCCAGGCCCAGAAGGCTGGTAAATGCCGGGCAGAGAGATACGCACGCGACACCAAGATGGCGGAACTCATTTTTAAGTACTTGATGAAAAGTGGAACAAAGGAGGAGCAAGCAGAGCAGTACATCCAGGGGCGGTGTTTACCCTCAAGGAAATGTGAGATTTGAGGGACCCCTATTGGCCACAAACTGTCACTACACCAGGGGGGCCCTTAAAGTGAGGGGCTCGTAAGTTTTTAAGTGGGGCCCCATAAACAACAAACCCACCCTTGAGACCATCACTCGGATCTCCTAACCACTGGGGGGCGCTAGAGAGGGAAGTCACCGGATAATCCCGAGCCGTTGGAAACGGTGATTACGGATTCTAAAACTACGGACGTGAAATGTATAATTAAGTTGCGAAAATCTTTCTCTTTTAGCAAAGTCATTAAAACCGTTATTTCGGTTTAGCGCCACTTTAGCCGGCGTGCCAGTGCGTCACCTGAGCCAAGCCGGTACCCGGGCCGGCCAGAGCCGCCGTGCTGGGCATCGGGGAAGGAGCGGCGCTCCTGCTCCCAGGCGTCCACCTCGGACTCAGTGGTGCGGGAGCCCACGTCAGACACGTCGCCCTCCTCGCCCTCCGTGCTGTTGCGGTATGGTCGGCGCTGCCAGTTCTGGATGGCCTGCTTGCGGAGGCCCCAGCCGCGGGGCCGATCGAACCCGGGCTCGCTCAGCCGGCACTGCGGGTGGTGGTACTGGCCGTCGCCGGTCTCCTCCCCCGTCTGCATGTCCATCTCTGCCCCGCCGCTGTCGTAGCCCACCGAGCCCTGAGAGGCCGACTTCCCCCGCGCCGACACCCTGCCGGCGGAAAGGCCGGGGTGGGGGTAGGGTCAGACATTTCCCAGAAGCAGACCCACACGCTACGCCATGCAGTGACACCACATGCCGTTGCCTTGGAAACAGACCTTAACCTTGAATATTGAATTCACAGCAGCATCAAAACAGCCACACTGAGATCGAGTGAAAAGAGAGGAAATGTTTAAAAGAAAAAGCACACCCCCCCCCCCCCCCACATACACGTTCCAGTCAATCACTGAATTAAATACCTTTTTCTTAAAGGGCTTTCTGCAGTTAGCAACACATCCACCAGGGGGCATCATTCCACAACCTCAGTAGTAAAGCCTTAAGTACACATCCGGCTGCCCCCTGCACACCCTCACTGCAACACCTGCACACACAGTGCTCTAAATACAGTGCCAGGACAGTATTAATACTTTACATTTTCGCACTGTAAGGGATATTACAGGTAAGCGGTGGAATCTGCCCACAGCTGTAGGTCATACTGGATTTAATTGCAGTGCTGCAGACAAATACATCACATTTCCCTGTCAAACTCTGTCAGTGTATTAATCAGATGGCCAGTTACCTCTTCCTGAGTTTTTTTCCAGTGTTTGAAGCTGGGGGTGTTTTCTGTAAAAAATAGCCGTGATTTCCGTTGCTGGTGCATGTAGGCGTCTCTGCCAGAGTTCCAGGCGCATTTAAGTCGACGGGAGGAATGACAGGATCACAGAACCGCAGCAGTCGGGCTGGGCCGGCCCAGCGGATGTAGGGCCATGAGTGCGCCTCGAAACAGCCAGGGGTATACGGCCGGGCTGTTTCATGTCCAGCAAGGGGGCCGGGGGCTGTCCTGAATTCCCAAAATCACGGCGTGTTGGGTTCCACCATGCTCGTGACTGTCCCGGGCCTTGCATGGGCGTGACCCTTCTGGGCCATGCCTTCCCCCCCCAAAGAGATTCATGACTAAACACTTCACCTGGAGATCAGTGGGTAAAAGTAACTGCAATCCCATTTCTCAATCATTCTGAGGACACTATTACCCCATCGTGCAGGCTAATCAGGTTCTAATCACCTGCATGCCCGCATGTCCCACGAACTGGCTAGCTTTTTTAACAGGCACGCCAGCGGACGCCTCTGCGCGGTCACATGCGCTGCCTGCAGCGTCAGGCCCCTCCTGTTGGTATACGAGGGCGCGGGTCGAGCAGGGAGCGTGATCTCAGCATCCCACCCGGCGCACGGCGGGGACGTGGCGGGGTACGGGCGCACTCTGTCAGGGCTGTCGCCTTCGGCGTGGCGACCTTGTCGCCCGGCTGGCTCAGATGCCACAGCGCCTGGAGCAAAGAGCTGGTTTTATGTTTATATTTGTTTTTTTGTTGACTTTGCCGAGGCTGCATGGCAGGGCTGCGTGAGAGAGCGCCGGCGCGGGAGGGATCTGGAGGCGCGGAGGGTTATGTAAAAACAGGGCCTCTTCCATCAGCAGAGGGAGACGCTTCATTAAGGTGGCCGGGCAACGGCATGTTAACGCGGTACTTTGTCGCTGGTCGCTAATCTCTGGTCAACTCCTGTTCTGCAGTCATGCTTGAACTGTACCTCATAGAAAAACACTACAATCTAAGCGTGGGTAATTATCAGCCAGAACCTGGCAGGTGGTGGGTGTCCCAAGTCACGTAGCACCCAGGCCTTGTTACCGAACCAAGAGTACTTGGTTCTGTTTTCTGTCCCAGGCCCTGACCCCCTCCCCCTCCAAGTCTGCTCCTGGACCTGTCGTCCGTTTCGTTCCCCGTCCGTTTCGTTCCTGCAGCTCCCCCGCCGCTCCGTCAGACGCGTGCATCTCCGCCGCCGATCCCAAATAAAATCTCTGCTCCTCCCTCCCTGCCTCCCTCCTGTCCGGCTGTCATGCGGCTCCTGTTCGCAAATGCCGCCCACAGCCTGTACAGTAACGCGTGATTTGGGGGGGTGAGCAACAGGTGGATCAGAGTTGGAACGGCAGCCGTCGCGAATCTGACATCTGTGCCGTATGATTCATTTGGGAGACAGGATTGCAACCCCCCCCCCCCCCAGTCCAGCGCACATTCATTACCGTGATACAGACACCAAAATAGCATTTTTGTCACCTCCGTCACAATAGTCATCTCACAAATCACACATTTTATTTTTTTTTTCCCTCTTTCCCCATATGCCACTTCAGCAGCAGGCCCAGGGGGTCCTGCAGAAACCACTTTATTTTGCTCAAGAAAACAGCAGGGGGGGGCGGGGGGGGTGGGGTGCTTGCAAGGGTGATGGGCGAGCAGCCTATAGGGGGCGCTGATGAGGCAGCTGGCTGGCACATTGCATCCTTTAAGCACTATGTCACCTGCGGGTCCGATCATGCGCACGCTCAGACCCGCAACCCCGCGGGGCGCCAACTCACAGATGACAGGCCGCTCTGCTACACGGATTCAGCCCGCTACGAAATGGGCCCCGTTTCTAAAATTACCCAAAAGCGTTCCGTCGGGTCCGACGTGGGCCGAGCAGCATCGAGTCGGACCCCTCCACTAATGAATCAGCACACGTACAAAACGAGCACCAGATTGGACGGGTCACTTATAAGTTATTCACGACGATCTGTGTTTATTCCGTCTTCCATCTGCAGGCCAGGCCAACGTCAGACGAATGCGAAGTGGTGATAAAAATAATGTGGCGATCTGAAAAGCAGAGTTCGGGGCTTTGCCATCATCATGGGATGTCGTGGTGGCTGGAAGCGGGGCGGAGGGCCAGACCGCGGCGGACGTCATCCACACGGCTTGCCTAACGACGCTGTTACGAAATACCCACTCGCCATCCATTTAATAAACTGCTCTCTGGCAAAACAAAACTAATGAATAACGGATTAGCTTAGCACACAGAGGTGCCTGGGGGTAGTCAAGGCATGTCAAGAATGGCTCTCCCCCCAAGTCAGAAAGACAGTGTTCCCAGGGCAGAATGCAGTACAGACCAAGGGAGTCAACTGATCCGGGGCAAAGCTGACAAGCTCCTCCTCATAGACCTCAGAGAGTGGGAGTGTCGCCCAGGGTCATGGTTCTAAACAGGTAGAGTCAGTCCCGCGACTCCAGTACAGCCCCCATGATGGAAGGTTCTGCCTTTTTTGGGTCGAATGGATGGAGGAACCCGAATAATATGCTCCGCTTAGCCCGGGCTGCTCCTGGTCCAAATCCGGCCCGCATCTGACCAGCGTCGGACACGTCCACATTCCGCCGACACCTGAATCTGCCGCCTGATACCTTTACACTTAAGTTAATTAGCAGATACTCTCATCCAAAGTGAGGCAGCTTCTGGGCGGAGAGGTGTAGGAAGAGGGTGTCAGAGGTCAAACAGGAAGTGGAATCAATTACAGCCACAGGAAGTAGAATGCATTACGCCCAAAGGTGGAAGAATCTACGGCCCGATCCCAAAACCCTTATTTGCGCTGCCCTCCCTTGCTACCCTTCCTTTGTCCCAGAAGTTTTTTCTGAATTCTTGGTGTTAAAATGCTGTCCGAATACCTTAGGGAACAAGTAACCGAGGGCTGATTTTCGCTCAGTGATGACTTCATGCATACTGGTGGAGCATGGTAAGTCGTCAAGGATGCAAGTGTGTCCCAATACTGCTTTTTATCTGCCCTACCTTCCTCGTTCACTCACCATTTCCTCCACTCGTCAGCTTTGTGAACTTTCACCTTCAGACAGTGAATCAACGAGGGAGGGAGCGAGGGAACCCTCAAAAAACATCAGTTTTGGGATGTAGCTTATGACAGCCGCATAAAGAGGAATCGTCTACACCGACGGGATGTAGAATCAATGACCTGGCTAAACAAGAAATGAGTAGCCGTTACGACCTAGTTTTATCGTAATGGAGTACCATGTAAACAGTTACTAAGACAACACGTGAGATCTAACATCAGCAAGGCCAGCGTCTTCCACCACCCCCGAAGGGGGAGCTGCTGTGAAGCGGGATGCTAACGCTAAGGTACGAGGGTCGGAGGACAGTGGGCGGGTTTGCTGTTGTTTACAGACAACCAGGGCGGTTCCAGCTGAGCAAGCAGCTTTCCCCAGAATGATGACTCTCAGCAATCCACACGCTGCCGGCTAAGAGGTCAAAGGTCGAAGAGCGAAGGCAGCGCGCACGCTCACCCGGTGCTGGCCGACGGCCGGTGATCGGACGCCTGGTACACCCCCCTGGATGTCACCGACACACTGGCGTTTCTCTGGAGGAGGAAAAGACAGGAGATCCATAATTTTTTTTATCATTTTTATCAACGTAGGTCAGGCTTTCACCCCAGGTGTTTAAGAAGCGCTACACAGCTGGCAGATTATACTGAACCACAGAACTTAACCGAGCACATCGGTCCACCCTTCTCATCAGCGAGACCCCCCCCCCCCCAGGGCTAACGTTACTCGCACATACCTCCCTAATCCGAACCCAAATTTCACCTGCTTGTGTCGTTAAGCCAGCTGTACTGCTACTTCATCAGGAAGCTGTGAGGAAGGTGTTCTTTTGTTCTTTGTTAAACGTGCTGTTTTTGTACCTTTATTTGGCTTTTACTGTGAATAAACACAGGTTCTCAGCTCGCCTGGCTAAATATGGAGTGCGGTAAAAATGGACGCTCATGTCCTGCTAGGTCTCGTACATCTCCGCTCTGCCTAGCTGGATGTTTTTAAACCTTCCATATTAAGCAGTACTGTAAGAGCTTAATTCTCCTGCTTTCGTTCTTTTAATGTGTAAACTGGTGTGAATATTTTGGGTGCAAGACAACACACAGGACTGGGAACAGTGGTGGAGGAGACGCAGTATCAGGAGATAGGAAATAGCCCCAGAGGGCTAGGCCAGCCGCTAACACATGGGGGCGCACTAGCAGGTGGGGGGGGGGGGTGTTGGACAACAGGGAACCCAAAGTCTGAAAGGGTGTGAAGTCACTTAAACCTCGGACATTGTGGGGGCCCAGTGTGAAGGAACGACACAGTGGTACACGGGTCCACCCTCTCCAAAGCGTGCGTTCATTGTCACGTCTCCAAAATTCAAGAACAGGGATCCCATAACAGCAGACAGACAAGGCAGAGTGACTCTGAATGAGGTTCGGTCTCGGAGCTCGTCCTGCAATGGAGGCAATAAAGTCCACAAAGGCAGCCTGCAGCTGAACGAGGCAGCGCGAGGCAGCGCGTCCATCCCAAAGCCGTTAATGTCTTACCAGCAGACATGTCCATTCTCATGTCACAAAATTTCACATTATTAATGAACAATTTTATACAAATGGTGTTAATATTTCGATTTATTTATGTACTGGCCACTTAAGGGCCCCCGCTGGATCTCCGTACACACACTGATCCTGCCACCCACCCACCCAGCGCTCTCCTCACCTGGCGGCTCACGCCCTTTGACCCCGGGATGCTGCACCGGCCCAGGCTGCCGTTGGGCGTGGTCCCACAGCTGCTGATGATCTGCAGCTGCTTCTCGGCGCGGTCGGCCCGGTCCAGCAGCTCCTCGATGAACTGCTGCAGACGCACCTTGGCACTGGCCTCCCGGGCCGCCGTCTCCTGGAGGAACTGGTCAATCTGCGCCACCTCCCTGAAAAGGGGATTTGAACCGATAACCTTCAGGACAACTTCAGGAACCTTGCGCCACTTTCCAGAACAGCCCATGCGCGGCAACCCAGACAGACATGCATGTACGCTTCACTTTTGTGTTTGCTACAAAGTAAAAGGGCATCATGGATACCCAAAAGGGGTACTACTGCTTTGCTGGGGAGTTTTCACAGTTTACCACCCTCTGCTGGCCATCGAGTGGTAGGAGGAAATAGGCTGGTGTTACTGCTGGCTCCCAGACCTGTCTGATGGGAGTGATGAGGCCAAGACACCAGAGGTGGGATGATACGGTATAATCGTGAGGAGAAAAGCAGTGGAGATTCTGGCATGGATCAATGGAGGGGTGTTAAACAGATCACACGCACAGCTGAGTCTCCTGTTACGTCCACGGCGCTATGGGAATCGGAAAATGATGAATGTCGGCGCCCCCCCCCGGCCACCGTGCGGCTCCCCGTCCCTGGAATCAGGCCGCTCAGACCCCCCAGACTTCAAGGAGGCCACGCGGGGGCCAACTTCAGGTAATAAGACCCCAACGCTTAAGCTGGAGGATGAGACCTGGAGGATGGAACCGGCCGATTTTACAGACATCCTCAAGATGAGGCGTGACGGTGAACAACATGGAAAGAGCAAAATCTCCAGACATAAGGGCCGGGGGTCTTCGAACACAGCATCTCCTAGAACATGCCCACAGCAACTCTGCTTTTTAACCCAATAAAATTAGGTCGTACCTCACCTCTCCCATGAAACATCCACATCCTCCTAGTGCTTCACACAGATCAGCTCAACAAGGTCAACCTTGGTTAGGTATTTCAAAAGAGACACAAGGATCCAAAGCAGAAGTATCTCAGTTCTCAAACATTCCGTCACCTAGGAGACCAGACGAGGCTTGGTGAGGATCGCTCTGATTGGTACTCACTCCGGGGACAGGCAGAGGGTAGGTCTGGCTTTCTGGCCAACCGGACAAGAAAGAGCAGACTGCAAATGGCAAGCATGATGGGTAATTAATCAAGGAGCATCACACCGTGGGAGTGACCTCGATAACCTTTCCAGAACAATCCTGGACGTTTGCTGTCCCAGAAGGGAAAGAAAGGGTCGGCGAAATCTGGTTTTGCACTGTAGAGAAAGTCAGAGTGCAAACACTACTCCTGAACGTGGACATGGCTTCAGGATGACGATCCTTATACGGGCATCGCCACAAAAGCGAGCACACGGGAAGCGATGTCTCCACCCACCTGTGCCATCTGCCATACGCAAACTCCAGCTTAAATATAGCTTCACATTTATTAAACGTAATAATTGGGTGAAAACGTAAGCAAATAAGCAGCATTCATTCTCTGGGGGTGCCCATACTGTGTAATTAGATGACTGAAGTTTAAGAAAAATAAAGGCACTGAAATATATCAGAGAGACTAAAATAACCAGTGGAAGAATTAAGAGGTTTAAGACAAATACATCAGGCTATAGTGGTGTATGAACTCAGCCGAATCGTTATAGGCAGCCTGTTTGTCGTTAAACCTTCAGAGAGCTTAAGCAGATCTACTGTGTGTCAGCGATGCCAGGACTGACAGAGAACTAATCCTGAGCCAGTCAGGCGGAAGGAATTAGCAGTGAACCACTACAGCACAGCTCCCCCTGGTGGATGGGGTGAAAACAGACCCCTGTGGTCAGGGAACGGCAGACTAGGTAGAAGATGGACACAAGCGAGTGAAATCTTCCTGTAAGCTTTGGTAGCATGGAGCAGCCATATTTACTGTTAAAAGCTTTGCATCTGCGCAGATACCAGAGAGGAGTGAGTCTGAACTTTCTTAAAAAACGTCACCAGTGAGTTTGCTACCAGTACGTAGGGCACCCAGAGCATATTAATCAGATGCAGTCTTTTTAACACCAAGACGTCTGCACTATGTTAATAGATCAATAACTGAATATATGCAAATAAAACAGATGCTCTGTCATGTTTAAGGGAAAAATACAAGAATGGAGACACCATTTCTGTCTTGTTTCATGTACTTGTCACATTGCTCAGAGATGGCAGGGGCGAGAGAGCGAGAGAAAGATAGCAGGGGCGAGAGAGAGAGGGAGATAGCAGGGGCGAGAGAGAGAGGGAAAGAGATAGCAGGAGCGAAACAGAGAGAGGGAGAGAGAGATAGCAGGGGCGAGAGAGGGAGAGAAAGATAGCAGG
>JAODJW010000084.1:88322-113199 GCA_026777045.1 Hyperopisus bebe
TAGATAGATAGATAGATAGATAGATAGATAGATAGATAGATAGATGGATGGATGGATGGATGGATGGATGGATGGATATAGATAGATAAAGATAAGACAGAACTTTATTGATCCAAAAGGAAATCTATGTATGCTTCCTGTGACATGAGCCCACAACTTTTGTGTTTTTAACACAATGCTTGACCTGCTGAACTACAGAAGCTGATGATCTACCTAAATCTACGCCCTTGACCCTTAACGTCAAATAATTATGTATAATTATGTACTAGGGAATGTAGATTCCTTCATAACAAAATCATCTAGCACACACACACACACACACACAACAGTCAAAGACCATGTTCAGTGTTGGGTTTTATTTCAACCAACCAGCTGAGTATTTTGTGACTGTGACTCTTCATACTCAACTGATTGGTTGAAACGAAACCTTAGTATAGATGCATACTGTCTAGACCTGAACTTTCCACCTCTGTATAGATGTAAATACATGTCATTACCAACTGTTAGACTTGTAAGAATCCAGTACTCAGGTGTTCTGATTATCCTGGACCGATGTCTTGTTTCAAAGTCCAGCTTGATGAGTACTTTCAACCAGCTTGGCCCTCATGCTCCCAGTAGAAAACGGAACTCGTCCCAGTGAGGCAATGGCAAATTCACATGCATAACTGGCAGCATGCGTGTGCGCGCGCGCATTCAGCAGTCCACCGTTCTTCCGATTCTATTCGACATTTTCGGCATCAAGTCGATTTACTTTCCCCGCACGCCAGAAAACTAACCTCTCCAGAAAAATAACAAAATCCATCAACCAAAAAAAAATAGTATACAGCAAGTGGTATATATACTAACAATGCTAGATGGGGCCCCGTTGGTTTACCCTTGAGCAAGGTACTTAATCTAAAATGCTCCGATTCAAATATCATGCTGCGCGAATGTAAAATTGAAAGCAATCCAAGTAGCTTGCAATAAAATGGAGTATTTTGCAAGTTCAATGGGAATCACTGTGAAGGGCCAAGCAGCGCACTTAGACAGCTTCAAAGACGTCTCTCTCCCAGGGCACATTGTCCCCCCCTTCCCCGTGCGATGCACCAGACCCCGTTTGACTAAGTTACCATAGAGATGCGGCAAGAGGAAGCTCAACAATCTCCAAGTCTCCTTGAGGCGCAGGTTTAACCCGCAATTCAAAAACCACCTGGCAAGCTCTCAAAGCCAACGGTGGCGTATCTGCCTGCCAGGGAATATTAACAAGGAACTTTGACTTCACAACAATCGCGCGAATTAGGCGCCTTCCCGTATGCATAACGAGCTCTCTTTCCGCATCTAATCACCTACATTCTCCAGACCTCCTACTCCCTTCTTCAGTATCAGACATACGACCATCCGGCAGGGAATGATTCAAAGGCTTTAATCCACCGGACCTGATTGCCATTACAGGCATGTGATTATGCACCTTGATTACGAAGCCCACCCGGAGGTCAGCGCGCCGTACCTCCCGCCCGCCTCCCGAACAGGAGCGGAATTGCGCGGTGATTACACTACAGCGGATCTATGGCACAAAGCCACGGCGCATTAAAAGACCATTTCTAAAGTGTAACAATGATTAATGTACACTTGAATCCAATAACCCGGTACCACTTCATAACGTCTTCGGTTTCTACAACAGGGTCCATGCCAGTCAAACGTTTCATTGCGCGGACAGAAAACATTTACTTGCAAGTTAATGCGAGCGACACTGGCATCTTTCGCCAAATCGCAAGGAGGGGATGTATAGTATACATCTTCAGGTCACAGCCAAAGTACCAGACACCACTTCTGCAAAAACACGTTTGGCTTGGCTTGTCTCGTCAATTAAAACGGTTTTAACACTGATGGTGTACCAGCTGTCAACACAATACATCACCGGAATGAATAACGAGAGGATGAAATCTTTCTGCCGCAATGTATAATGAGAAGGCCAGATGTTTCCATTATGCTGTATCCAGTTGTTTAAAAATATGATATGAGGACTAACTGTACACGGCGAAGCTGACAGTGGCAATTTAACACTGACAGTATTTATACGAGTCCTGTCAATTTTGCCTTCTAACAGCATTTAATATGATGCGTGGTGCATTTTAAAACATGTAATACCACAAGACGAAGATTGGAAATAGCACAGACGGTATGAGGTTCGAGATTAACGCTCAACATTTTGCGTTTTAATCAGAACTGTAGACACATACGCTACCTGCATGAGCTGACACGGAGCTCGAAATAAATCTAATCCTTTAATCGGTTTCGTTTAAGCGTTAAAGGGATTTCTGCTCCGCAGTAAACCCCAAAAATGTATGTGATTTATGTACTGAGCTGGTCCGCTCGATTAACCCTCACTTTCGATCATCTGATGAGCGTTTAATTAGAAGAGGCAGTGGCAGGCTATAGTTTACGTGGACTTGTTCTCTAGATAATAATGCTAAGTAGAAGGAACTAAATACGATTTCAGATCAATTCAATCGTAAAGGAAAGATCACTTTTGGATACTACTGTTACATATGGCAACGACATGCAGTGACGTCGCGCATCGATAGATTATCTTTAAAATCCCGCATAACGCCAATGACCTCCTTCCGTTTAGTGATTATTGAGTTCGCCAAGTCATGAATTCGTGAAGCTTTTGTTTCTGGGATGTCATACAGCTTTTAAAGTGTTTATTTTAGCGTTTCACACCGAAAGAACAATGCCGTCTTCAACGAATGGCGGTATTCATGCGCGTGAACAGATCCCCAGGAGCCAATGGGATACAAAGACTGTTTGGTCTTAATAAGGAAGGATTTTATCACTAAAATGTCGGTGTGATGAGAAAGGTTGGAATGTGCGTATAGTTTCAATCTGGGAATGGAACTGGGTCACAAGTGTATCAAATAGCAGATTTTCGCTTCGGATCACATGGTGCTCTGCTTCCCTGTTTTTGTGTGATCCAAAGCGAGCTACGGTATGGGTTTTTCCCGACACACCAAGACCTGAAATAACAAACGTGATGGGGAAGCCCCCACAAATATAGTTATGTAAGCGTAAGTGTTTATGTAAGGGAGTGAAAACAATCTATATTTAACTTAAATTGCAATAAATGTGGACGTTTTCATCGCGAGATCGAGTTGATGTGTGCATGGAGCTACAGATTTTAAGGCATGTAGCATGCACTAGTATTTTGGCAGACTCACTCTATGACTAAGACAACTGGTTAAGGAGAATAGGTTCGTGTGTTCTTGTTTGTGGGTAGTAAGTGGGGTTTTCAACAGAGAAGAGGAATCCGCGTAGTATTTAAAGAATTCAAATGTTTTATTGTGTCACTTTTATGAAAAATAACAACAGGTTCAAGTTCCTTGTAAAAATCATACATATTTACAGTCAATACCTCAATAGTTAATATAACTTAAGGCAAATTTCAATTACAGTCCATCGTAGAGTACCTAGATTGCACACAACCTAAATAAACTCCACCTGTGGTTGTTCAGATTAATATACAGTTCATCCGCGTGGTTTCTTTCAGTGTTGTAACGGCTTAACGAGATAAAATGAACTTGAACTCGGTAATGCTGCAATGTGCGCTACTGGGTAACTCAATTGCAATTGTATAAGGTTGTGCAATTAATCTCCCGCAGGACAGTGTCACAGATCGACTGCAGAACCGGAGAAATCTAATTGGTTTAACCTAACAATACGCGGACTGCGTGATCTCATTAGTGCGGCGCTGTGGCTTGCGCTCGTCGTGTATTTTGCCAGTGACAGGCAATGTTTTCATAAATACCTGACACGCCGTGCAGCTGAATCACAATTATTGACACATTTCATATCTGCTCCGTTCACCGCCGCTCTATGAAAGTCATTAGAGAACAATGAATGGCGTGAGTCCGCGACGACGGAATGTATTGTTTTGAAGGCCTCTGTACCTTCGTCTTGCACTCGTTTGACATATAAGTTAATAAATACATAATTTAATATTAAAAATTCCCAGGAAAGCAGTCATCTTGGAAAACGTACAAACACAGTTAGAAAAATACAAATTAAAATACAGTTATACAAATATATTTATTTGCCACTGATTTTATAAGTCTCACAAGTCATCTATATATTGAAGTAATAAAATACAACACAAGGTCTATTCATATGCATGACAGCAAAACGGAATTCGCAGGTCCTCGCGAATTAACCACCCCATATTTGATGGAAATACTATATTACACGTGTCATAATGCGGCCGTGTCTCCTCCCTGCCCAGCGTAGGACAAGTATCAGTGTATCAATTCCATAATAACATTAAACATGCAGTTTTAAGAAAACATTGTCGGACACACAGCAGTATTACGACTAAATAAAAGAAAAAAAACTTAAAAGCACATGATACTGGACTCTCAGTTGGCAAGTTAAAGATAAGTGCAGTATGTACCACCATTCGGTTTATGGTTTCTGATTTATCTCTCTTTTTGTTCGTTTGAAGTGCAGTCCTGGAGGTTGCTTCTGTGATGAGTGTACTTAATAGCGAGTCTGTTGTCAAACAATACTTCAACAACCCGCTTGGAGGCTAACGCAAAGGAGCGCCCGCAGTCCGAATGGTCACGTGACAGCGTTCCAATCGCTTTGATCAATTATTACGTCGTTGTTGCATAGAACGCCGTGTTTTTGGCACCCAGCAGCACATATACAAGATGCGGAAAAAGGTATCGTTTCCCTTTTTGGTTGTCGGGCTCCCGTTTCAACACATTCCAAATCTCCCAGTCCAAAGACATTCTCTCTTTCTTTTTCCCTCGGCATTGACAGCTGTACCGAGGGCCGATCTGTCAAGTCAACGGGAGCGATGCGTCAACTTGTAATCAGTAGTCAACTGCATCATGTAGCTTTAATCTTCCAAGACGGAAAGAATTAATGCCATGCACAATTAGGCTCCGTAAAGCGCACAATGCACGTTCAAATCCCCTCCGGCAAGGTGAAGGGCCAGGCGCTAATTATTTGCGGTTTCAGCTCCATCTTCTCCCTCTGTTTCAGGTGCACGCGTCCGTGCCTTTTCCGCTCGTCGCTCCGGGCGAAACGTTTGCCGCAGACGTCGCACGAGAACGGTTTCTCGCCTGTGTGAGTCCTGGTGTGGGTGGTCAGGTGGTCGCTGCGACTGAAACTCCGCAAACAGATGCGGCACTGGAATGGCTTGTGCCCAGTATGAATACGAATGTGTCGGTTGAGCTCGTCGGAGCGGGAAAAACGCCTGTCGCAGTTCTCCATAGGGCAAGAGAAAGGTTTCTCTTTGGCTGGTCCATTTGA
This sequence comes from Hyperopisus bebe, assembly GCA_026777045.1. Classification (NCBI taxonomy): domain Eukaryota; kingdom Metazoa; phylum Chordata; class Actinopteri; order Osteoglossiformes; family Mormyridae; genus Hyperopisus; species Hyperopisus bebe. Next base: position 93,612 of record JAODJW010000084.1, read on the forward strand.
GGTGGATGAGCTCTTTCTGACTCGAGCTGGTTTCTCTATGCGAGTGCAGCTTCTGGAGAACGTGTCTGGCAATAAGGTTGAATAAAGGAGTGAGTCTATAGTGCTGGAGAGAGCCGCAGATGTGTAAGCCGAATCGCACTGACTTGTTAGAGGCTGAACTCCGATGCTGGGAAAAACTCCAGGCTTTAAAGCATTGTTCGGCATGTCCATAACTGGCAACTGGCAATTGTTGAAGGCAGAAACGCCAAAACTCTGTGCGCAATTGTCAATAAAACATTGCTCTTGCTTAATTGCACTTTCCAATTTGCACTCGATTTCTGAGGCGGGACAAATAGGAGAGAATGAGTCGAGAAAATCTTTTACATCCACTTGTTGGTCGGAGGGGCAGTCATTCGATATAGGGAAATTGTCCGTTTCGAAACTTGAAGGCATGTAGGTATCGGATTTGCTGAAGGGGTCCCACTCGTAGCAACTGCTTTCGAACTCATTCTTGATAACGACTGGAAAAACTGTTGCCTCCGGCTGGGGCTCAAGTTGTCCCTGGTTCTGCACTTGAGTAGGGGAACAGAAGTTACTTTTGGCGGAAGTGGGGTCCTGAACCGGCAGATTCGCCTGTAAGTCGGGATAGCTATGGTGGACCTGTTCGGGTGAGTACAGCGGCGGAGGCGTGTTGCCCACCGTGCATGTGGACGCTTGGCTCTGAAACGCCTGCACAGGGAAGCCACCGCCGCTGGCGCTGTCCAGTGGTGAGGATGTTCCGTTCGATGGCCCGGGTTCATTTCCCTGAAATTCGGAGATGGGCAACGTGGAGATGCCAACTATCTCCGTTATCATGTTGAGCAGTGTTTCCGTGCTGCACGGTGCCCCCTGGGACGTCTCCACGTAGAAACTGCCGGAGTACGCAAACGAGGATGGCAGATTGCCTTTTGAACCCTCGCCTGGGTCAAAGAAGAAATCCGATGCTTCGGTTTTAGGGATTATCGGAACGCCCTCTGAGGAAGATTAAAAATGTGTGAGAATTTATATATTAATAAGATATACACGGAAATTGAATCTAAACGTGCATTGTTATATAAGCATGCGACCGAAGCAATGCGTACAGTGGTGCAGTGTTAAAGCCATGCATCGCTTTAATAAACTGTTGCGCAGGCAGTAGATCATGCATGCAGTTAGTTTTAAACGGCAATTTAAAACCTAATATTAATACAGTATCTTGCGTTGGAAAAGTGGAAACACTCACCTTGACTAAACTGCACAGGTGCATCCCTTCCCGAATCCACGAGAATTTCCTGATTTGCTTTTGCTTGGATGGTGTCAATCCCAATGGACGAGCTTCCACAGTTGTCAAACTGAGGGTAAAACGAATCTTGGGGGTTCAAATCCATGTTGTTCAGCATGTTTCCGGATCAAAGTCGTGGGCCGTGGCAATCCAGGTATGGCAGGAAAAAATAACAAGCAAGTAACAAAACGTCTGTTTTCCAAACAGTAAAATTTCTTCTTGTAATATCCTTCAAGTCCGGGGTTAAAAAGAACTTCTGCAAAATATTCCGGATTCTCCTTTTCTGAGATCTGTATCCACAGGACTTGGTTTGATGATCGTCTGCTATCTGTTGCTGTGAATTCACACTGGCGGCTTACCTCCTCTCTCCTTTTATACACTCCGGCTAGGTAGTCCCGCCTCCCCATTCATCGTCTCCAGTGAGAGGAATCCCCGCTGCGTGTCACCTCAATGCCCATAAATGGACAGAGGATGTGACGGGTTTCCCCAAAAAAGGCGACCTGCGTTTGCTGCGTAGCAAGCAACTCTCCACAAGATCTGCGTGCGAAAATGAGGCTCTGCCATTGCCATTTCTCTGTGGTGTCTAATAACAACAACATAACTCATAATCAAATTCGCGTAAACAGAGAATGATAAAAAAGTGACGTGTAATGATAATTTACTTAATGAGTCGTTCGTCTTTTTAACCAGGCAGATTCTACGCGGAGTTCATTTTCTCGACGCGAATTTTTAAGCGTGAAGAATGCGGGGCTGGCTATTTGTATTCCACAGTTGTTGTACATGGAATGATATATAGCAGTCATTCCTTCATTACAACAGTGATCGAGCCATTCAATGAGTTTATGCTGTAAGCAACTCTCACCTTGCTTTGGAACAGCATTTCCATAGACTACATTCCTTTCTGTTCCGTTTAGATTTCACTGTATCTTCTAACTTGTCAGTCTTCACTGTACTCTTAAACTATTAAACTGTTTGAGGAATATTAAATACACCAGGGTTACATTTAATTGTCAATTATTATTACTGTGCCGTGAGACAAAAACGAAAGAAAAAAAATCAATCTTTGGTGCTAAGTAGCCTATAGGCTATTGTAGGAATGATGGATCTTTAATGGACTGTAAATCTAAGCGCTTGTCTAAGGGTATTAAGCAAAAAAAAAAAACGGACAAATAATTAACAGAAAACATTTTCATAAAGTTGATCCCTTATTGAGTAAGAGATCTCATTATACCAGACCGCACTGACTGCGACATCCGTGCACGTGTGGGCCACAGTGACGTAAATAAACTCGACTGTAAATAACTTATCCAAACCCCGGCCCTAGCAGAGGTTTCTATCCACAGACACATGCTTTACTCCCACAAACCTGCTTGCCGTCTAATTTATTAGATTATGAGCAAGACAAACGTCTTTACCATACCAATCACTGCCATCAATGCTTTCACAGACAAAACCTACGTTTCTCAACGATGTCCGAATAAAAAAGTACGGCTGATAACGACCAAATGTCACCTGTAAACCCAAGAAAGGAGCCTAATCAACATTGGCCATGAAATCCCATATGGCATGTTACACCCGCATGTTGCACCATTGAGCATTTTTGTTCAATATAAGCATTAAAAGGTTAAATTGCGATCGGCGCATGCGCAGTTCCATTGTATTTACTTTTAGATATTTACATTTGACATTGCCAAAGTGAAATGCTCAAACTCCTCATACAAATCTATGTGATTTCAGACAACAGAAGGTGCCTGCATCGGCTAATCAGGACCAAGGACAGCTCCATTTTCACTGAGTCACCGAGTTCCTGCATTCATTCTCTTTAAATGCCATTTAAACACTCGTTCTAATCTTCATTCTAAAGCATCACCCCCGTAGTCAGGCTTTCGGACTTCAATACATTATAAAGTATCTGAAGGTAATTTGCTAGAGAATTGGGCTATATAAATGCGACTGTCTGCTTCCATAGTACTGTAATTAATTTTGTTAAGTGGGTTATCTGAGCAATAGAGTCAAGCTTAAAACTTTCTGTGGAATCCACGTGCTCGCGCGTCCTAGTAGTGTCTCTGTCTCTACATGTTATTGCATTGCATGCATGTATTGCATGGTGTTGCGAATCGAAGTTATAAAAAAATCTTTATGTTCACAGCAGGACAGGAACACAACTCAGTTTCCGAAGACGGCTACTTCCGTCTATTGGCAATGGGACAGGGAGCGCATACTGGTTGGTGAGTTAACTTTAGATTAGCACTGATTTGATTGTAGGCATAACTGGAGACGCTTATTTTAATTAACTATTTCATACGATCAGCATACAATTCAAATTATTTGGATATAGTCTACTTCATATCCCAAGTGAAAATTCTGATACTTGTTCCTTCCATCCTTATTTTTGGCAGCAGTGCAATCGTCCATATACTTGGGAAACTCGGAGTTTCAAGCGGATTGCATGTTGTTCAGAGATGTTTTAGCCCGAGTACTTCTGAACCCACAATATTGACATAACGCAGCCATCTTGCTGCGAAGGTTTGAATTCCTGAAATAAAAATAACACGGGGTTTACCCTCAGAACTGTGCAAGCTTCCATTGCCAAACGCTGTTTCGGCTCGATGCAGTGCAGTAAAGTCTCACTTTGCCTCCATTCACTTCGGAAGGGTGGCTTTTGTGGTTATTTACAACTTGCGATTTCATTCCGCTCTCTCGTGTCTAATTGCGCAGTATGGTGCCACGCAAATGGATTAAACATTTTTTATTTATCATTCATAAGAACTGAATTATGATTTGAATATTCAAAACGTAGCCTACGAGGTCGGAATCTGCTACAGCCATTTTGAATTTCAAATAGGCCTATTTCAGTTTTTTAAATTATTTTATTTAAAACGCAAGAAGTAAAACTGTCTCCGGCCTTTTGGACAGGTAGTCTACCCGGCACTCAGCTGTTTTTTTTAAAAAGGTGAGCCAGACTTTATATAAACGTTTTAAAAGCCACCTGCATTAATCGTGAAGTCGATATGTATTTTTTTAAACCTCGAAACAGTGAGTAGGCTATTGTTTCAGCAGCATGTGAGAAGGCTGAGACCGATCTTGAGAAGACAGCTACCATACCTGCACCACCAGCTGGCCAAGAAACACAACAACATCACTGCTGCAATATCTGCTTCTAAGTTTCACTAGAGTTACCCCAGACCACAGGTGTGTAGATCCGCCATCACTGTCCATTTGCACGTCAACGATATTTAACATAACACAATTATTACACTGGTGACATTTATGACAAGGTCATCCGTATATTAGCAATTAATGATAATGATACCCAAAACAACACTTGGAAGTATGAAACTACGCATACGTGCATATAATTCCATTCTATATATGTAAAACAATTGAACAGTGAGTTAAAATAGCTATATTCACATAAATATTTCCCATGGTGCTATTCTGACCTTCTTAATTGTAGATACTGCATCCACATGCGGTTTATATGGTATCATGCATATTTCTCATATCAGCTAAAGGCCTACATTCACGATAGACCACTGTTTCACGAAATTCTCCCTTGACGAAGCGTTAGTGCTATATCTGAGCCCATCTCCCATTTGCTGTTAATTGGTTCCCCTTTTTGGAAACCGAGTTCGAATGATGCCGGACCTCCTCTGAGATTCATAGCATGTCTGAGAGCAGTGGGCAGACTTAGCATGTATGAGCACACAGGTAAGAGACAGCCAGCGGGAGCGGCCATTAATTATAGCGGCCGCAGTCAGGGCGCCGGGCTTGTTAGCGTCACACGAGACTCCACTACCGAGCGAGAGGCACGTGGAAGGTTTCGCACGTGAACCGGGGGAAACAAACCGTAGGAATCTATAAGGAGCGCATCCTGATTACGGGGGGGACGATGCGAGCGCGAATGGCACGTTTTAAACAAGGAAAACAAGTCAGCGATCATATTTTCTGCGGGGAAAAAAAATCCACAAAGTGCTACAGTCACTGGAAACTTATGGTTCGGTTCAGATTTCTAGAAAGTTGACTGTAAGTTTGGACAGCCTTGGTCCAATTAGAGGCTTTCCCTCACCGATACAGCCGAGAGACTGTCAGGTCTGGACTGATGACAAGTAACCGGGAAGGCAGAAGAGTATCACACACCCCCAAAGTACATTTATGCCTCCAAAAAAATAAATAATTCCCAGAGGCTTCAGATAACGGCACACTTCTGTTTCTCCACTGAAAAACAACGGGGCTTCCAAAAAAAGGGAAAAAAAAACAAAAAAACAAAAAAGAACGGAGGAGCTGGAAACCCTCTGCCGGAACCACGGCTCGCTATAAATACGAGCGGCGTGTCTCCTGTGCCAAGCTCCCCCGGCGCTGGTTATGTGTCGGCATCTGAAAGCCGCGCGGACAGAGCGGGGGCGCGGAGGGCCTTTGAGAACCTGGGGTGCGGGGAGAGAATTAGGGATCCCCCGGTTCTCTACTGAGCCCCCTGTCGGTGGCAGGCTTCCCTCGTTCACGCACTAAAAATAGCGGCCCGCCCACTTGCCATCACCAGCCTCCCCGTCCCTGCCTCTCCTGCAAGAGGATTATTGGGAGCTCGGAGAACGATCGTGACTGGCGAGGGTTCCAGCGGTTCTGCGTTCTCTTTGCTTCCCCCCCATTCTGTCGGAGCTCTCCTCGGCCTCCCATCTCTGCTTCGGCAAAGGAGCTGCGGCAAGCGAACACGGCGGCTAGCGATCCTGGGACCGAGTCGTCCCCCGAAAGCTTCCCAGGGACCCCTGCGGCGCTGCCTTGGTTCCGCGGAGAACTTGCGTGGAGTCGGTGCTTCTTCACAATGTCCCTGACATCCATGAAGATGATAACAATAAATAAATAAATGGTGCTTCAAGAGATTAGCCAACATTCAGAACTTGAGCAGAGTAAGGCCCATGTGAGTGGGCCATGACTACCAGCACTAACTGGCACAGGTGACAAAGATCAGACCAAGGAGACAAAAGCATATTATATATCAGACATGGACACCAGCAGGGCATGTGGTTCATACCATGACATGAACCAGTCCTCCTCTCCTTGGTTGCCTAGACACAGCTGAACCACCAGCAACATCTTCTCCCTCTTACACATTTAGGCACAACTGTTGCACGATGCAAGCCTTTGCCAAGAGCGCCATAAGCGCCAAGAAGCTCCACCTATACCTCACAGGCATCCCACACGTCCGGGTATTTTAATTTGGTGTCACCCTAAGCCGGACGCAAACATTTATCCAGCCGAGTCATCGAAACAAAATGACGGGGACGATGACCTTTCCCTCACAGCCCAATGCTGCCTCCGAGTCTGAGTGAATCACCCTTACTTTGAAATGAGCACCTGTCTGATCTGCTGCTGGCTTCTCCTGAAGTCCCCAATGAGTCTGAAATGAGTATCGGAAGAAAAAGTCACAGGTCCATCAGAGAGATGAGTCCCACTCCCCAAAGGAATAAATGGATTCTGGTGCCATTCTGCTTCAAAAGTCTCTCCCACCCCTCTCGGTGATGGTTCATAATTGCTCTTCAGCCCTACCAGATAAGGAGAGTTTCTGGGTCAATATCTCAACCTTTACAAGGAAAAAAAATCAGCTAAGTAAACTTTAGGCCATTGTCTCACTCATTTCCCCCTGTAAAACATTCACAAATTGGCCTACCAGCCAGCAAAAATGCAACAATCCCTGATATAGAATTTCAACCACACTACGGAATTTCATTTAACCCAGGTTTTATCCTCGCTAAATGTGTCCCCCCACCACCAAAAATGCATTTTCAATCTGCTTTGCAAAAGGAAAGGGGGGCTTTTTTTCTTTAAAAAAAAAAGGCACCTTTTGATGTTAAATTATAGATGTAGATGCCGTTTCTCCGAAGAAACAGACTTAGAATTTCTGTGGATTCCACTCACAAAAGTAACTATGGAAACGGGAGGCTGCACAGCCGTGCCTGCGCTGCTCTCCAGAAATATAGCTGTTAGAATAGCAGCAAGCAGGTGAACACAAAAGATCTTGAGCAGGACTATTAATAGTGCCGCACTTACATAACTTCCACGGGGGGCACGGTGGACCGAGGCTAGCTGGGTGCTGGAATGCGAGCCAGAGGGACCAGAGGAGCACGCTCATGGGCTGGGGAGAGGGCAGGTTGGGCAGATCCAACCGACCCCCGCCTGAGTGCCAGGCGGGCGCCCGTTCCCCGGCTCCACAAGAGGGAAAGAGCTGCGTAGGGAGCAGAGGAGGACCGGCACAGGAAATCGGGCCGCGAATGTGCTTTTCGGCGCTTGTGCAGTCCAAAAAAAAAAAAAAAACCTAAGCCGTTAAACCGACTCCCTCTAATTATTACCAAAATTACACGAGAAAAGGAAAAACTTGACTAAGACATCCCGCTCCCGTGTCCTGTGTTTCCTGGGACGGGCCCCTGCCTCAGTGTGAATCCAGTCCCAAACAAGGATTTAGGAATTGAGGGGCAGTGAATCGGAGGTGGGGAGATCGTCACCCTACCGTGACATTTTCGTGTAATCTTTACGCTTCTTCCTTTAGTATGATGTAACAGACACAAACCTTTTTTTTTTTTTTTTTTTTTTGAGGAAAGAGCACAGGCTACAGATGCCGTTTAGCCTAGATTATACCTCTACAACACCCACAGTTACTGATCATGCTTTGGATGGCATAGCTGTAGGACCGCCCCAGGTCACAGCCGCACCACACAGCACACTTTTGACGTGAATATATGACCCTTGTTGCCCTTGCCCCCCCCCACCATAGAAGGGAAAGAGTACCAGTAGAGTGTTTCCACACAGCCTCCTTTACATATGCCCGGAAAAAATTCATAAGTACCCAAGGCCTTTCCATCAGCGCAGAAGCGGGCGCGTCCTGACTCATGTGAGGTGCGCTAGCTGTGATCACTAATGCTGTTTGGCCACGGTGCCATTTTGCCGGGGGATGGGGGTGGGGGGGGTGGTTAGAGGGATATCAATTGCACAATGATGGCTTTAGTCATAAAGATCAGCTGCGCGCTTCAAAAGGTTGGAGCCTCTCTCCGACGGCGGGCAGTTGAAAGGGACAGGGAGCCACATGGCATTGTGTTGGTGTAGGCTGGGTGCGTACGGCTCCAGTGCGTTACACTCCGGCCTCTCAGCCCTGATGGAAAAATCCTGGAGGGCGAGTTGGTCAAGCAGCGGGCTCCCCACTGGCTCGACTTCCTCCAGCAGCCTTCGTTTCTCCTCACTGTCCCCCGGCCCCCCAGTGGCCCCAAACAAGTACTGCAGGTGTCGATACGGGGCCCCCCGACGCACACAGTGACGAGATCGGCCACAGAGACGGTCCAACGAAGGTCCCGCCCTAGAACCGCGGCTATTTTTAGCCGGTTAACCTTGTCGACAAAAGCGTCTCCTGCAGCCGCCGGTGCTTTGAAGCGGAATTGCGTACCAGGCCGTCGTCGCTGGTCAAAAGGAGGCAAGTCGTGAGTGATGGCAGCCGTGTTTTCGGCAGATCCGTTTAACAGCAACAAACAATGGCAAAAAAACCCGTCGAGGCAGGCGACCGCGGCAACGGTGCACTGATTTAGCAGTGGGGCCTCGTGACGACGCCTCGCCATGGTAACCTGGCCTGCCAAAAACAATGCCCGCGCCGGGTTGACGTCAGCCGGGGTCCATTATGTGCACGCGGCAAGAGAAACCGAGGGGCCAGGCACCTGAGTTCCCCCTCCCCACCAATTCTGCACCACTCAGAATCACAAGTATCATTTAGCCCACATTGCCCATGTTCCTGAACCAGGATCATTACCGATCAACATTCATTTAATCCATTAGTATTAAACTGGGCCAAATGATGCCATAATCAATCTGACCGGTCAGAGCCAGACTGGAGAAACACCCGTTCCAGCCTATTAAATCGGCAAAGGCAAAACTCACACCTCAGTTAGTGAATCTGTGTCCCTAAGTAGCGCGCCACCTACAGGACAAAATTAAATTGAATAAGTCATAACTTCCTAGCTAGGGTGGACAGGCACAGTTAAGGAATGTACCAATTCATTAAAAACAAAAAAAGGCTCTATTGACAGAGGATACAAATAGTTTAGACCGACGCATGCACAGTAATCACAGGTGACCTAAAGTCCAGCAAACTACAAGACTTCACCACCTGTGGAAACACACAAACCATTTTTTAATAGAATAGACATATGCGAGTCCTGTCAATAGGTGATAAATATTTATCCGATTTTCCATTGTCCCCTGTAAAGTAAATCTCAGTGGCAGCTGCCCGCCGGGTCTCGCCCCCCCCTCCGGAACAGACCTCCCCAAGAGAGGCGCTGCCGTATTACACTGCGTAGTAGTAGTGGATCGATGGAACGAAAACGGTAAGTGGATTTAGACCTCCAACAGCACACCAGAGTCCTTTTCATACAGGGCTCAAGAAGGTAAAGAGAGGGAGGGAGGGATGAATTGAGGGAAGGATGAAGGGAGGGAGAGAGGGATTATCAAACGAAAGCTACCCACTGAACAAAATTCCACACGTGAAAATTGGGGATCAAAACTGCTTTATTTTACTATTTAAAAAATTATCAGCAATGTTTTTACTGGGCTTCACAATGTGTAAACGTGGTACCTTTTGGAGGATGTAAGCACTCTTACTCAGATCGCTCCCTGAAAATGACCTTCTGTGCAATTTAAGTGGGCTGGATAAAACGGCTTCGTATAAATTTTAAGTCAAGAAAAACTCAAAAGTCTTCATCCCCGGACCCTTAATTACATTTTATTCCCTCACAGAAACGAGAACATTGTTGGTGTCATTAGAACACATCTATACAACAAAAAAAATTAAAAACTAAAAAAAAAAAAATTACTTGGCACGTGTGACGTCGGTGTGGACCGGCGCGTCAGTACTGTTCAGCCATGATCAGCATGACGAGAGCCGACCAACCGGTGAAGGGGTGACTCCCCTGACCCCAACCCGTGGTGTCGTTGTACTGTTCCCAGATATAGCCCGTATCCATGTACTGTTTGTAAACATTGTTGATGATGTTAGTCCTGAGCTCCTGGTACAGCGCCGCCGCGGACTCCCGGTACGGCCCATCCATGTTGCCGTAGTGGTACAAGGCCCTCACAGCCAAGTAATTGATGTTGATCCATATGGGCCCTCGCCAGTAGGGGGCATCGTGCTCGGTGTTACGCTTCATATACATGGGGTCAGCCTTGGACAACGAGCGCAGGCCGTAGGGGGTCCACAGCTTGCCAGGGTCCCTCATGTCACGTAAGATGTGCCCCAGTTTGGGCGAGTCGGGGGTCAGGAGGTGGAGTAGGAAGGGGAAGAGGCTGACGTAGCCCAGAGCATTGACGTACTGGAGCTTGGGGGCGCGGCGGACGGCGCGTACCAAGCGGGCTGCAGGGAACTGGTGCCGGGGCTGCCCTGGCGGTATGTACACCTTTTCTTGGACCAATGACACAGCAGGGGTGTGGTTCCCGTAGTCGGCAAAAGCACCCAACTGCTCAGACCAATGCAGCTCGGCCAGCCGTGCGTTGTCGCTCAGCTCGCGCTCGGCACGCCGGTAGTCGCCGGCCGGCTCACCCAGGAGCTGCGCCACACGGGCCATGATACTGGAAGCCAGCGCCATCCAGCAGCGCAGGTCCACGTGGCGCTCATCGGCTGACGGATGCGAGGCCCGGGGGTAGTCGTCCAGCCCCGACGTCAGCGTCTTGGGGTTCAGGAAGAGGTTGACGTCCTTGTCCCGCCCCCGCCAGCGGTACGAACCGGCCAGTGGGCCAGACTGGGTGACATTGTACCACTCGAACCACGTGCGCAGCCGCGGGAAAATCCGCCGGAAGAAGCCCTCGGTGGCCACAGAGTGGCGCCCCGACGGCTCGGCGTCCAGCAGCGCCTGTAGTGTCAGGAAGAGTGTGGGCGGGTTGGCGTTCTCGTTCCACTGCACCACAAATTCAGCGGGCACTTTGCTGCGCGCCTCGTCGCCTAGGATCTGCTCACGCGGGATCCAGCCGTCCGCGTTCATCAGGTCCAGCCAGTGCGCCAGGGCCTCACGGGTGGCCTCGGGGTCCCAGCGACCTACCAGGAGCTGGTGGAAGCCCTCATCCCACAAGAAGCCCCTGGGGAAGAAGGAGCGTGAGGGGACAGCGGTGAACAGGCTCCCCTCAGGGTACAGCAAGGGGTGCTCATTGTAGGACGATTGCACGATGGACTGGCCGTGGAAATAGCCCATCCCTCCAAGCATGTTGCTGAGGGCTGCCTTGGCGAACTTGATTTGGGCAGGGGTAAATCCCTTGCCCTGTAGGCCGAAGGTCTCCTCGAACTTGCTGTTGAATGCTGCTACCTTCTCCTCCAGCGCCTCCGTCATAACCCGGCCTGCCAGCTGGTTGGGCCGCTCCCGGAAGCTTCCAGACTCAAAGAGGACCTCGATCTGGAAGGGGGTCTGCACTGTGACCTGGTGCAGCACGAAGTCGCTCTCCTTCCTGGGGTCCATTTGTTTCTGCTGCTGGGGCTGTGGGGGGGGACGGTGGACGTCCACGCCAATGTAGGGTCTCCTCTCGCCTGAAGGGGGACTGAAGACGAACCTGCGGCTCAGGCTGCTGCGGACGATGTCAGTAAGCTTCTCCAGACCGGGGCTAACAGTCTTCAGGTGATTGTAACTGGAGGACAATGAAAGAAAGTTCAAACCCATCCAGACAGTCCATATAAACCACCGAGCTTCCATCCACCCAACCATCCATCCATCAGTCCCCCTCAGCAAGGACATACCTGGCATACTTGGTGCCTGCAGCCTCCCCGGCAGTGGGCTTCCCAAAGGTCACCTTGAAGCTGCCCAACTCCTCGGAGGAGCCCGTGACGGAGCTCAGGCGGCCACGCTCCTCCACGTGCGCCTGCAGGGAGCCCTGGGTGTCTGCCGCCACATAGAACATCAACGAGATGATGGGCGGCTGGGGGGCGGAGCTCTGGGGTTGGAGGGGGAGGAGCCAGGAGAGGTGAGCCTACTGCAGCCAATAGTGTAACACCTCCAGTTTAAAATGTCCGAGAAGCAGCCAACGAACAGCAGACCAAGACTCCGTGGGCCAGATTGTTATTTGGCACGTCGCAGAATTTCGGCTCCTTTGCTTCCCGACATACGGATGTCACATTTATACCTGCTCACCTGCTGCTTGGCGGTCACCCTCCAGGTCCAGTCCCCACCGTGATCCCCTCCCGGTCGCTTCACGAACTCAGTGGTGAGGATGAAGTCAGTATCCCGGATCTCCTGGACGCCGAAGCTCAGACCGTCGTGTGCCAGCCACCCGTAACCGTGCAGCCGGTCACCCTGCTCGCATGTGTGTCTCAGGCTCACGTCCCCCTCGGGGGACTGTCGCATCCACATCAGCCCTGCAGGGGTGGCCTTGATTTACTTTCTTACAAGAATACATTTATACCAACTAATTTAAAGTGGACCTCAGCCCTTGTTCTCTGTATAGGTGCAGGCTAACAGTCTGCCATTAGTGCAATTAATACACTAATTAAACCCATTCAGCTTCCTCTCAATACTGGACTTCAAATAACCTGGGCAGATTCCCTCCTCTTTTCAGACACAAGGATGAGGAGCAGTTTTATAGACAGTACAGTCCTATCTTTTTCAGCCATTGATACAGCTGGAATTTTGGATAATGGCCTCGTTAAAGGTGATAGCAGAAGCTGCCTTTCAGGGATGGAGCTGCCAGCTTTTCATGGAAGCCCAGATTACCGAACCACAAAGTCCTGTTTTAGTGTGGCAGGAGACCCCCCCCCCCACAGACCCAAATCAGGAGGCAGAAGCACGGGCTCAATGTTTAAGGAGCGGCCCGTACCCGTCACCATGGACCTGGGACTCCTCGTCTTCATGCCGAAGTAGACCTGTGGCCTGTAGGAGCCCCAGAAGCGCTGAGGGGACACAGCGGCACTGGTGCTGTTATCGTGGAGGACCTGGGGCGAGGGATGCAGGGTGACAACTCGCCTGGCCAGTGAGGAGCGCATGTACAGGGCGTAGAAGAACCACACCAGGCTGAAGATGCAGAGGCCAATGGAGATATTGATTAAGACCTTGCCCATGTCTGCCTTCTTCTTCCGCTCCTTGTCCTTACGGTGTGGGCCGCTGGGTTTCTCATCTTTCCGGTGGGTGCTGGCGTCATTCTGCGAGACTCGCTTCACTGGCCTCTGTCGGCTCATCCTTCCCATGACAGTCTGCAGTGGGGGTGAGGGGGGACAAGCGTGTTACTCCAGAGTGCTTAAAAATGTGAAAACGAAGAACCCAGATCTGTCAAATGCAGTATCCTTCCAAAAACCCCAATATACTTCCAGGTCTGACAGCAACCTGGAATTCATATTTCATGCAGTCTAACTGAGGGTTGTATCCATGAACCAAGCTCACATTTTCTACAGTTTTCCATAATTATGTGCTATGTTTTTCAGCTTCACCTTAAGCAGGACACCAGCTAAACATTAAGAGCAGCAATCAGCTTCTGGGAACAGCATTGTAAGATAACCTTCATCTACATACACTTTTGCGAGTCGAGCAAACGCGAGCATTTTCCGACATTATCTGGATCCCTCTCTCCTGCCGCACTAACTTGTCTCCGTATCCTGACGTTATCTAGGGGGGTCTTTGTGTTTGTGTTGAAGGGTGATGTGCCTTTCCTCAAACTGGGACACTCAGAACTTCCTCATAGGTTTTTATACCGTTATCGTCTTGGCACTAGGAAACGGAGGTAAATAGCACGATTACTTAACACTACGTGACTACGGTAATAAAACGTCGGAGAGATTATCATGTTATTCTAATTAGCTTACTGCTAAACAGATGTCATGTTAATCGTGTAAATGGTGATTTATTAATTCGCCGAAAATAAAGTCAAGTGTCTGCACTCCAATGAATGGTTTCTGAAAACCAGGAAGCTGACGACGCAAGTGCAACACCCTATATGGATAGAATGACACGCCTGGCTATTCAAAAAGAAATGGAGGGAAAGAAACGATCGCACGACGAAGAGCAGAAAATGCACCAGAAGTCGCAGCTTCAGCTTAAACCGAACAGCAGATGTACCTTAAATACGTGTGAAACTCCGGTTGCACATTATCAGTCACGCTGCTTCCTGTTCGCCTCGATCCCACCTAAAGACGGCGCGTGAAGATGACGTTATCTCCAAGACCTACAGCAAACGCTTAAAAGCTTTCATAAATGTGCAACATGAACCTCTACACCCCCACACACATACATATTATGTTCATCGAGATTACTAATTGTCATAACGTTATTTCACGAGAAAGGTGCATTTTATTTTCCCCGGGCAAATACTTAGCGTCAACGCGTCGCATACAAATGACGCAAAATGACATTTATAGAGGAGTGACGGGGGGATAAACATGACACTACACAATTAATATTACGTCAAGATCGTCGTGGGAGGCAAATGCCGAAATTAAGTAAAGGGCACAGCTATCAAGCTGTTTACATCTACGCTGCATTAATGTATTGGAAGCCATTAAATGTCGTGTGATGTAAGCCGAGCAGGTCCGGCTCATTCATTGATCTCATACACACACGTTTGACCAAATCTCTTAGCCAGGAAGCAGTCCAGGTAAAACCCGGGTTACATCGAGCTGATAAAGTACTACAATGGCTTGCTGTGTTACCAAAAGGACGGCCACAGCCTCAAGCTTCTCCAATTTAATTACTAGCTGTCATCTGATTGACTGCAATTACCTTGTCATCGCTCCAGAAAAGTGCGTATAGCAAGGAAATAAATAATTTTGAAACGTGCTTACAAAGTAGCGCTATAATTAGTCATCAGCCCAAATAACATGGCTGTCACCTGTTCAGGCTTTAAGGATAAAGAGTTGAACTTAGAAGTAAGACGCAAGTTAGACAGAGTTTAAAGAGAAAGGGATTTGGTTCACCTTATTCTGAAATAGAATTGTACCCTGTTATTTTTGTAGGATATAACAGAGCTACTAGACAGTCTTTAGAAAAACATTAGACAAAAACATAGAGTACAAAGAGCAATCATTCATCATCTTACCGTCAAAATAAGCGGAAGAATTGAGAGGAACACAGCGTGGGAATCCTGAATGATTTTAACGAACGGAGACTACCATCCCACACGTGCAATAAGGGGTTTTATTGAAATAATTACAAACGTCTCAGTGCACTTCAAGTGTAACGCAATTTGTTACAGATGATTAAACAGTTGAGAAGTTAACATTTATGAATTTCTGGGGGAAATAGTTAAACAATAAACCTCCCTATCAAACTTTGGTATACCGGCATACAAAATAAAATCTGAAGCTATGATTCATCAAAACGTACAATCGGTTATTTGCAAAAACGTTTAACACAATCAAAAAAATCGCAAATGGAAGCCTATGCATGTGGCTCTAAGTAATAATGACGCCCCTGAAAACGGAGTAAAATCTTAACGCTTCATCTGTTAATAAGTAGTTGGGAGAGTTCAGACCACTGCTTTGGCTTTGTGTAGAAACCCGAATTGCCCACTATTGGAGTGGGGAACGTTTGACCCAAGAAGAAAGCAAGCCGGCCTGCGGTTCTGCAGCCTTGCCGGTGACTCGCTGCCCCTAGTGACGTCACGCCGGCAGCCTCCTCTGCCTCCTGTGGGAAATGACCAATCGCGAGCGGGATCATCCTGTTGCCCTTTGCTCCCGACGCCATATCGACAGAGGGCGAAGACTGACGCATCAAAACACACAATCATGGTGGAGTCATCCAGTTCCAGTCCCTGAAACCATTTAATTGTTCTCATTTGCTGGGGGGGGCATGTCCTAATTACAGCGGGGGCTTCTAACGCTAAGCGTTTCGCTGTTCCGCTTAGCCGGAAAAGGGCCAGCAGGCGATTTTTTTTTGTTTCCAGGGTGGTTCGAGAACCTTTATTAATATTCACGAGTGAAGCGCTACATGATTGGTCAAGTTATTCATATTTATGAGAAGGGCTACCTGATTGGCCAGTGAACGCGCTCCCATCGACATGTGCTGCTTATTTTTTTCAGTCTAAGGCATTCACTGGCCAGTGAGGAAGAGCTTCTTATGAATATTAATAGGTTTTCCAAAACGACCGTGTTAGCTGTCACCACGTGACAGCACTGTTAGGATCCAAATCGCTGCGGGCCACGTGCAAACTGGGGCCCTGCTGGGTTTTCCCCTCGGGGCTCCTGTCACATGTTCTGCATGTCACTCGACCCGAAGAGTGGCCAGGTCCCAAGATTAAAGTGCCATTGGAGGGCACTGTCCAGTTACAGCTATCACCCTGTCCTCTGTAATCCCATCATCCTTTGCTGGTCATGTTAGAGCAGGACCCCAAAGACCTGTGTGTCACTGGCTAATTTAGACATATCCTGGATCTTCAGGTGAACATCTAAAGATGTCTTCCTCTGTTTTAAACCGTGTTTAAAACCTGTTTTAAACTCTGATTTAAACCGTGGTGTTCATGACGGTGCCTTTCGAGATGTATTGTGATCAAACCTAAGGCTCAGCGTAGGGGCTGTGTCTCTCAACACGGAGAAGCATTGCTGTGCATGGTCAAAGTAGTGATGCCGGTGAGAGACTGTACGTTACATGCAAACCACCTGAGGATCTGAACCCTGAGGAAGTCTGTATCCACCCGGAGCGGGAGTTCATCCCATCTGAGCTCTGCTGACTTACCTGTCGACTGAATCATGTAATTCATACGGTCAAACCAATCTTTTATGACTCATTTTAACATATGCTTCTGAAAAGTATCCGCAGCAGAAAAACAAATTAGTAAACCATTACCAGTTTTTGTGAAAATACAGTCTGTTCACTTCACTATAATTTCACTTAACTGCCCAAGAGCTGGGATTAAACAAAATCTTAGAAACCACGACTCACTGTAAAGCTTGTCCCTTTCAGATGCGTTTTCAACTGGTTTGGAACAGATGTCTCAACTGTTGCGTTTGGTGCAATGTAATTTGTATTGTGCACATTATTCAATAAGCTACTTTTTGGCTCAGTAGGCTAAACCTCTGTGCTTGTGATCAGAAGGTTGCTGGATCGAGCCCAGCCTCGGCATATCTATAGGTCCTTGAGTAAAGCCCTTAACCCCAATCTCCCTGGGTATTGCAACAGGTGGGTGCCCTTTGTGGCCAGCTTGCTGTCACCTACAACGAGCAAGTCGGGGGAGGTATGGAGAGAATTTCCACATGAAAATCAATTATTATTAAATCACAAATAGCTCAACTGGTTAGAAATCAGTCCTGTGGCCTGTACTACGAAGTGGGGTTACTGGCTTAGTGGGGGTAACTTGTCGGATTTGAGGTACCACAGTTTAAATGACTTCATATTCGTTCACTTACATTTTGCCCAGACTACCTTAAATCCGACAAGTTTCCCCGATAAGCCAGTAACCCCGCTTCGTAGTACAGCCCCCTGCTGTGCCAAAGGCCCTGGGTTCAAGCCTGTGTTAATCCTGTTGCTTGTGGTGGGTGGTGTGCAGCTCAGCAGGATAGGATGTTGTGCCCATGAGCAGAAGGTCATTGGTTCAAATCCCGGGTTCAGCTGAGGGATGTTGCCGCTGGGCCTGTGAGGAAGGCCTATGACTATCTGCCAGTGCTTCCTGATTGTACACAACTTTAGATAAACACAACTAATAAATAACAGGCAAATAGAGTTTGAATGCCGTGTTTAAAACGCTGACACACAGGACAGCCTAAGACGTTCAGTTCACACAGCAGTGGATTTTGTGCAGTCAGACTACAGACAGTTGCTGGACAAACTAAACTGTGTGTTGCAATGCAGTGTGTTGCAATGTGCAGTGTGATTGGAGATCCTGACAGACAGTCACTGGCCAGTACAGACCACTAACCTGTGAATGCTTAGGTGGAGGCAGGGCAGACAAACATCCACACACAGCTCATTTTACTGCTCAAAATTCTGTTTTTCTTTATGTAAGTGTCCTTACAAACAAGTCACATGCAAATGTCACAATAGAAGTACACCTACCAACGAACTGGTACAGAAAAACGGCGTGAGAGACTCCCTTATTCCCCGCTGGCTGCCCAAAAAAATCCATGGGGGAGAAAGCTTAACAAGAAAAGAACTTTCAAAAATCCTGCAAACAAATAATTTGGGAAAAGAAACATTTAATGGCGGGTGACCCCTCCCCCACAGTTCCCATCCTCATCCACCTGATGACACAGTGGTGGGTGCAGTAATGATGGAAGGCCAGGGCATGGGGGTGGGGGGGCGGGTGTACATCCTCCCATCCAAGCCTCAGGCCTGTAGTGAGGGCTGAAGCACAACCAGAGCGTACCCACCCGCTCCCCACTGACATCACCAGCCACCCCTCCTAGTTCTTGATCAGCCCGCCATCACCTTCGCTGACAAACCTCTTGCGCCCCCTGGTGGACAGAAAGGAGAGGACCGTTTGTCAAATGATCGCAGCAGAAACGTGCTGGAGAAACAAATTATTCACACGCTTTTAACAAGGTCACACAGTGAAACATACCATAATGTCATAATGATGAGAATTATATGGCCAATCACTGGTGCGCCAATTACTGTGGCTGTCAAAACAGCCCGTGATTTAAATAAAAGGAATTTCTATGTAATATAAATTCAGCATTCACAGAAAGCCTTGGGACGCTGCTTAATTCCGTATCAATATTGTAAATTTATTGGTTTCATAACAAAAGTCAATTGACAAGCGATGTTCAACATATCTGCTCATAACTTTACGTGTCATGATTCAGTTCTGTTCTTGCCATTTTGCTACTAATTGCGATCATAGTCTTTGGCTCCAAAAGTGATATGAAACAGATTTTAGTATTTTATGTTATTGTAAAGGTGGTACTAATTAAAAAGTCCCCAATGAAACTGCTTGTCAAGGAACTTTTTAACTCAGAACAGCTCATTTAGAACTATAATATGCGTTTCAGTTTATTGGTGCTTGAAATGAATGTTTTACTTAAAACTGTTGATTGTTTCTAATGTGATATATATTTTTGTAAACAAATGACTAAAAATAGTGATTTTTGTTGTTGTTTGACTTCCTGTGAGCACTGTATATGTACGAAATTAGACAAATGATATTACTGAGCTCCTATATGAACAAAACAGCCTCAAGGCAAATGGACATCTGGTGCAGGACGGGGGGGGCACCTGGACGGACAGGTGTCCCTCAGCTGTTTGGTGATGACTGACTCCTGGTGGCACAGTTCCACGAAGCTCTCCAGAATGGCGTGAGCATGAGGCACGTCCAGGTTGATTTCGGGGAGCTCGCTGTAAACCCGCTGGAAGCCCTGTAAGGGGGGGGGGGGGGCGGGGAGGA
>JAODJW010000084.1:113371-131575 GCA_026777045.1 Hyperopisus bebe
GGGGGCGTGAAGTAACAGGGGGGGTGCTTAGGAATACAATGGGGGGGCTCATAGTCACATGGCCTGGAAGCTAATGTAATGGAAGCTATTCGCTGTTAAGCAAATACATTATAACTGAAGGCTGAGACATCGGGGAAGATGCTTCCAGGCTACCCTGATAATTAGATTAATTAAAGGTTCAGAGGCTCAGGCAGACAGAGGACAGCCCTGGGGTCCACCAGAACCAGTCAGGTGGTCATCACAGGATACTGTCTACAGCCTTCTGCTCTGCAGACAGAGGACAGCCCCGAGGTCCACTGGAACCAGTCAGGTGGTCATCACAGGACACTGTCTACAGCCATGTGCTCTGCATGGCGTACACACCCACACACGCGCATACACACACAAGTACACACACACACACACGTGCACACACACCCACGCAGCAGTCTAAAGCCAGACGTTCAACCCCACGCCTCTCAGCAGAGAGGGGCACAGAGCTCCGTTTCCATGGCAGCCGCTCCACTGACCCTGTTCATTTGGTCCAGTGTGATGAGGCCCATCTCCCAGAAGGCCTTCAGGAGCTTCACCATCATCTGGATGGCCGTCTCCCCCTTGGACTCCAGGACCATGATTACAGCCTGCGGGGGGGGGAGGGGGGCAGGAGGAGAAATGACAGCAAAAAGGGGGAACTTAAGCAAGCACGATACACTCGGCAGCCGTACTTCGTCCCTTGAGTAATGGGAGAAGATTTGCCTTTGAAAAGTGTGAAAAAAGAGGTCAGTATGATTCAATCAGTCTCCCATACGGGCCAGTCAGCAGTGGCATGCGGATCCATCATTCTTTATGCTAATCTATTAAAGTGAGGAATAACCCCAACCTGCCACTAGATGGCAGTGTTGCGCAGGATTTCTGCCGTTTCAACAAGAACCCTCCATCGCACCCCGTATGAATGTTCATTGTTAAGTATAATACCAGAGGTCACAGCCTTTAAATCAGCTGAGGATCATTTTACAAGTTAGAAACATACTTCCCTTCTTATTAATAAGTAAAGCATACGAATCACAGGAATTCAATTCACTATATACAGCAGGGAGGTCATTGTTTTGCGGCACTGAGGATTGTGGGAAGGGCTCCGAACCTCGTAAACGAGCTCGTGGTGGAAGTGGGGCACTTCCAGGTCTCTCAGGCAGCGCTCCGCCTCGGACACCTCCCCCGAGACCAGGTACTCCTTCAGCAGCAGGTTCATCTGGAACGTGTCAGGGGGCGCTGTGTTACAATCGCATGCACACGAGTGCAAATGCAGCGACATGACACCCCACCCAAAGGTGTGCAATACCGTCATCAGTCTAACGCTGTTCACAGTGCTTTACTTGTTCCCAATGGATTAAAAAGGTAGTGATTCATGTTAATCCCACCCACTGGGGTTTTGAAGAACTGGAACAAGCAACAAAAACAACACTGAAGTCTATAGCATTCAGCCAATCCAGTGCAATTGAGAACATGCTTTAAAATGGCCCAAGAGCTAGCAAAGTTCACAGACAGCATTAATCGATTTAGAGCAAAACTCGTCTGTGCTGAACCAGAGCTGTCTATGACCAGGGAATGTAACCGATGCCAGATCAGGCTGGGATTATATCTCCACAGGGCCCTCTCTCTCACACCGGGGAGGTGAATAATGGTGCAAATCCTCTCTCTTAAGGGCTTACATTCTGCACCGTGCTGCTTCCAACTGACCCCATGTGGTACACTCAGAGAGAGAGAGAGAGAGATAGAGAGAGAGAGAGCGAGAGAGAGAGAGCGAGAACGCAAATTCTGCTGACACAGGAAGTTGGCTCTCAGATAACGATGGCACATCTCCCACAATTCCCTGCTGACGCCTGAACCTCACAGGAATACTGAAGCCTCCCCAGGAAGGGTCAGGGTACAAAACCAGTAAGCTTTCCAAGCATTTCCACACACCCAGGCAGAAAAATCACAACAGCAGGTAGTGCAGCATCCAAATGGACCTGCTGCTGACAGACATCTAATCTGCCAAAAACTCAGCGGCGTAAACGGCAGATATTTAAACCCGAAAGCTAAAATTGCCTTTTACTAATGTATTTATAAACTTCAATAAATGTATACATGCAGGCATAGGTTAAAATCAGAAATTCTGATTTCTAAGTACATCCCTGCATAATCACTACAGAGGCGTCAACCCCACCTACTCTTAACCTCACATCAAACCCACGCTCACAATTAATATATTCATACCCCACCCACTACTGTATCCTGGTAACTCCCACTCAGGCAACAAGATTCACACGCTCACACTGGCCGCCCACTTCCACTCATGCACCCAGGCTCCACCCACCCTCACCTCCTTAATAAGATGTTTCACGGGTCTCTGGCCGCCGCCCACTCCCCACACGTTGTCCAGTCGCACAATCTCCCGCTTCATGGTCAGCAGTACGGCTGCCCGGTCCAGGGCTGCCCTGGAGGGAGGGAAGTAGGAGTGTCCCCAAGTCACCCAGGATCATGAAAGCAGGGCATTGTGGGATTGGGAGGGTTACTGGAGTTTAAATCTGAACAGACTGCTGGAATCACTACAAGGTGACTGATAGGAGACTTGAAACAGACTGAGCTGGGACTTTTTCCCTACATCAATGAAGTTCAAACATGCTCTTGCTTCGGGGGGGGTTACTTGTGTGAATGCTGCCCTCACCTGGCGTGATCGCAGGCCACCATGCCCTTGTAGCGGTCCAGGAAGTCCAGGGGGAGGGCGTGATCAGCGATGGCCCGGGCAATGAACTGACCCAGCATCTGTGGACATGGCAAGAATATGAGCCTCCAAGTTTGATGAGCCTTCACTCCACATGGCCGAACATGCTCCCAGCATACTAATGACACAAAGGTCATGGGTTCGAATCCCAGGGAGCATACAAAACTCATAACCCACCCCCCTACTCTAAGTCACTCTAGATAAAAAAGTGTTGGATAGACAAATGAATGCAAACTGGTATCTTGACATGTTACAGTAGCCACTCATTAGTAGGTGCTTTCACACCAAAGTACCAGAACTTGCAAAGTTCCAGAATAAGTCATTTTGATAGTTATTTTTTTGTTATCGGGGGGGATCGATCACATTCAAAATGGTCACACAGCCTTTATTAAATCTGGCCAGCAGATCAATCTTTTGTTTTCCACAGAATAATAAACAATGGAATATTATCCCACTAATAAGTATATTGCTTATCAATTGAATTCTCTGATGCAGAAATATTTAGACACAAGCACAAAATGTATTAATTGATGCATTAAATGTAATTGGGGTACAAAAACAGTTCCATCTGCTCAATTTTTGCTCTGCTACATCTTTTTCATCTGTGTATGAATGAAAAGTACCTAGTCTAGAGCAGGTGCTAAAAAAGGGTTTGAGAACTGCCTCTGAGGAACTACAATCGGGCCGAGTTCCTGCCATGTGAACACGACAAAAAGGTGCTGGTTCCAGAAAAAAGTTGCACTGGTGTGAAAGCGCCTATAGAAATATACCTTGTAGTGATGACACAATGATGCTTCGTGAACCATTTGCTGCATTTTCTGACCCCGTTAGATGGTGTTTTCTGTTAAAAAAAGCAGCACAAAGCACGTCCCAAAGCAAGCCAAGAGCACCATCTAGTGGGGACAAAAAAAATGCAGCTAATGGTTCATGAAGCGTCATTTTGTCCATCACTAATCCCCCCCTGCCCCCGCCCACTACCTGCGGGGCCTCCGGTGTGTCCAGGATGAGGTCAGGCAGCTCCATCAGCACCTTGTCGAATGCCCGTGCCATGTCCTGCTCAGACATGCCCTTGCCCATCAGGTCAGACAGCAGCCGGGATGTCAGCTCGCGGTGGCTGGCCTTGCCCTCTAGGGACAGTGACACGGCCAGCGATGACACCTTGAACTTGTTCTTGCCCAGGTTCAGCTCTTTCAGCAACATCTGGAGGTGGGTCACACATGTGGTCACAAGTGCGAGGGCATGGTTACGTCTCAGACAGTGAGCACACGGGAACCAGTCGAACTATAGCTAGGAGTCTTATTCCTATTAATATGCAGTCCCCACTAATTTCCATGTGTTCAGGAATTTGGACTAATACCAGGATGTCCTCTTATTAGACCTATCTGACGTCCATATGATTACCTTTCCTGTTATACTCCCTGCCTCAGACCAGGGTCTCACCTGGACCTCCTTGGTGTCCCCATGCTCAAAGTACTCCTTCACAACGGGGCTGACTGTCTTCTCCAGCTCCTGCTCTTCCAGTTCTGGCACGACCGTGGCATAGACCGTGTTCCCCTTCAAAAGAGCGACACAAACACCCGAGCTCAAAAACCATCTTAACTTCCGCGTCAACGAGGACTATATAACCCTTAAGTGGCGCCACCCGGTGATCAGAATTTCAACTGCGATGCTCGGACCATCGTAGGCTAGCTGCCGACGAACGGGAAGATTTGGTCTGCCTGTCCAATGGAAAGGTCCTGCGGCGATGATTAGCATTTAGCATTTTAGCATGGAGCAACAAAGTTCCTCAGATAGCCATACGGTGTCTAGGCTTGAAGTAAAGCAGGCCAAGAAGCTGACGAGGAGAAACAGATTCACGATAAAAGCGCGAGACCTCGTGCAAAACCATCAGGAGGAAATGGAGGTGGGAGGGGAATTTAAGAGCCCTATTGTTTGGAACCCTTATTTACAATTAATTGGAGAATGAGACATTAAAAATCAAAGCAGTGACTCACTTTTCACCTTCCTGTTAGATTTTCCATTAAGAAAAACAACTGGACTATGTCACATGGCCTTGGAAAACGCCCCCACCCCCCATGAATGCTCGCTGATTTTGGTCAGGAAAAAGCAATCACAGCGCCTAAATCACAACCCCTCCCCCCATCCCTGGTGAAGGGGTGAGGTCTCCGGGTTTGTCCATGGCCTCATATGCCGTCAGATAACCGCAGCGACAAACTTTATCATCACCATGGCAACAAAGACCCAGCAGCGTTAGTCTGTTCTGAGCCAGGTTTGCCGATTAAAATTTGTGAGAAAAGTTTACAAAATAGGAAATCTGCATGTTACTATAAAAGTGCAAAACCTGTGCTTGATCATTAAAAATTATTTGCCTTATGTACCTTTTGAAATAATTCAATAGTTGGACACCTGTTATGAAGTATACTTCAGCCATTTGTCAGTATAAAGCAGTGTCTCCAAATCTGGTCCACAGGGACTCGCAGACAGTCCACGTTTTAGCTCCCTGCCAGACACTCCACGTTTTTATAGGGAGCTGGGAGGGAGCAAAAACATGGACTGTCTGCAGGTCCCGAGGACCGGATTGCAAAACACTGGTATAAAGAGAAGCAGAAATCTCAGCGTCAGTCCTGTGTAGAGAGCACAACGGAAAGAGGAAGTGCTTGTGGCAGTTATGGTACAGACCCCGGGCATCATTATGAAAGAACACGTTTGGATAGAATGACAAGGCAAGACCACAAAAGAGTGACAGCCCTAACCCCAAACAAGACCCCAAACAGGAGTTCAAAATATGAAGAAACACCACAGCAGAGTTACCTGAGAGGATTCGTCATAGTTGGGGTCTTTGGCATCCGGCTCCTCCATCTCGTAGACCATGCCCGCTGCTCCCCACACGCCCTTACCCCCAGCCCCGCCTGTGACGAAACAACACCACAAATAATACTCTTTATACCAGTAGTGAAACCAGCAAATATACTCAGCCACACTTTTAGTCCTGATTATTAACTGCCTCTCTGCTGATTTCTGAAACCTGCCAGGGATGTGGTTTGACAAAAAAAAAGGCAAATAAACAGAAATTGCACACTCAGAGGTTCCGTCACAAAGATTCAAGATTCAAGAGGTTTATTCGTCACATACACAGTCGTACACATACAACATGGAGTGGAATGTGACCCTGGTCACTGCGAGCAGCTGTGATAACAAAATACAGAGAAAAAATAAGGAAAAATAATAGTATAAGCTATGACAAACTAGCAGCAGTCAAATGCTTTAACTGCTACACCACCTGCTGGCAGGATGACCAAAAAAATCCACGAGCTGCAGGTGTGTTTCAGATGTACGAGGTAGGCACTGTCTGATTGGCTAAGGAAGCGGTGCGTACATACCTTTTTTGGGAAGACCGCGGCCCTTTCCCATTCGGGACTTGCGGTCGTTGGTGTGCAGCTTGCTCTTGGGACTGGTGAGGTCGGCCGCGGGGTCACCGGATGCCTCGGACACCGATTCGCGGCCGGACTCGCGGGAGGACGTGCGGCGGAGGCGGCGCTTGGCTTTGGCCTTGAGCCGCGCCTCGTGCAGGGCCTTCTCCTGCGGTGTCCACGCCCCATTCACCTCGGCGTCGCTCAGCTCCTCCTCATCGCCATAGGAGCTGTTCCCGTCCGCCTGCTCATCAAATACCCCTGCAGATCCACACATACCGAGGGGGAAGAGATGAGCGAGTGGGGGCGTCACACAACCACGGAGAGAAAAAAAAAAAAAACAGTCATGCAATCTCTGGAAAGTTCTGTGCCAAACAGATGGACATTCATCAGGTTAGGGGAAAGCCAAAACACAGGTAGAGGTTGTATGTTTCAACAATGCACTTCTATTTGGGGAAGAAAAGCAGGATTTGTGGAATATTCCCGCGACCATGCTGTTGGTGCAAGGTGATGGCAATCTTATTCCATGGCAGGGGGTTCGTACAACTCAGCCACAATGCCAAAGCTGAATCATACAGAACACTGCAGATCATAACAGGAACAAAGATGGGTTTCAGTTCATCTTCATGGCCAGGGGAAGCCATGAGGGTTGATATGAGATACAAGTGGCTTCATTGTCCCTCTGAGGCAGATACTGACCAGCCTCCGCAGAGATGTCTCAGGCAAACATCACCAGAAGTAAGAAAATAAACGACGGGGGGGGGGAGGCCACCAGTAGGTCATATCTGACCATCTGTCTCAGAGCCCTGATGAACTTGGCTGCTCTACCTTGACTTGATGCAAACAGTGCCTGTGGATGCTGGACCCGTCCCCTGTTTATTAATGAAAAGGTCCCCCTCAAGAAAAACAAATCCAGAACCAGCCCGATTCCTGTGACAGTGCCACCGCAGCGGGCAGGTGGGTGGGGGGAAAGGAGGGGGTCATCAGCACCTGTCCCCGCGATCTGCTAGTGGTCCTCCAGCGAACCGCCCGTAGGAGGGAGCCTCCAGACCCTAAAAATAGACGGGTTGAGCCATCAGACCTGTCACAGGAAGCAGAGCAGAGCCCGCGGCAGGCAGGCATCGGAGGTGACCCTCGCCGTGGCGCTGGCGGATGCCCGCCCGCTCCTCTGCTGCAGTTTTGCCATATTTCCGCCGTTCCCTCATCAGCCAGACCCACAATAAAACGTTTGTTTTGTTTTTTTCTTTCGCCATCCCACACAGTTGGCGAACGGCAGACACATACCAAAACTCGACTGGCATTTGCCAATGCAAGCGGTGACAGGAATCCATCCCAGGGCCGGTGAACCCAGGATCCAGAACCACGCTCATGCTTTCAGGCGATAACACTCCGCTCACCTCAGATTAAGACCCACGGATCTTTGCCCAACCACACCCACCCAGAAAATAACACCAGTTAAGAAGTGGCTGCTTCAGCTGGCCTAGCAGTTATAAAAGGCGCTTGTGACCCCACTGAGGTAAGCGATCAGATAAAAGACAGGATGTGGGAGTTTTTTTTTTTAAAAAAAAAAAGCTCTTTAACTGGCAACATTCAGCTTAAACTGACAGGAACTGGAGCAAAACCAAAACATCTCCACAGCACGATGCTGCCAGACGAAAAGAAATAACGCTGCTTGTGTGTCCTGAGTCGGGTAACAATTACTGTCCTCATTAACAACACGGATTTGCACATTAGGAGGAGATAAAAACAGCTGTGAAACAAGTGAAAGTGACAATCAGGAGTGGGAGGAAGCAGCTGAAAAAGTGCATGTCCTGCAGCTGTCTTTCATAAACAAGCAGAACAGATTCAGAGCTCATAAGCGTTCAGATGGATTTTGGAGGGAAACTGGGCTGCAGACGGCCGCCGGAAGGATCTTACACGCGGCTCGCTGATATGGAAGGACAGGAATCCTGCAGCCCTGCCCCCGAGAATCCCCCAACAGTGCCGAAAGCACACCCCACCCCCTTCTCACCGAACTCCATGTGGGCCCCACCGCCCGGCCGAGACAATGTTCACTTCTGCTTGGCGGGTTCTGAGTGGGTGGGGTCCGAAGTAAAAAATAATAATAATAATAATAATAGTAATCATAGAAGGAAGTAAATCAGAATGTGTCTACTGCTATGCTGGATATCGTGGCGATCCAGAAGAGCACTCAGAAGCAGATACTGGACAGCAGCCAAGTGGGAGGGGCCTGTGTAGAGCTGGAAGGAAAAAAGCTGACAGGCCCTTACTTCTTCGGGGGGGGGCTCTACAGTACTCTGCAGGGTAATGTTAGTGGTATCGCGTGGCGGTTCTGATGCCACATACCGCTCATGTGACTAGAGGAACGGATCTTCCATCCTGGCACACGTTACTACCCCCCCCCAAAAGGAAAAATTTAACGATCCAATGGATTTCCCTGCAGGGCTGCAGGGTCAGGTCATGTGACTTATATGCCCGAGTTGGCTTGCTCAACCCAAACCAGTCTGACTGACACTCTTGGCAGGGCGTGTGACACAATCGACCTCTGAACCCAAACACAGGTGTGGGAAAACAGGACGTGTCTACAGGGCTGAGCAGCGCGACGACTCCACAGGAAACTCTCGCTGCACCTAACGCCTAAACCAAGTGGATACGCATCAATAACAAGCTTCCACTAGCAGATCTTTCACAAAATCTCTCGCACGGTTCGGAGCGCTTTCTGATGCCGGCGACTGCATGCCAGGTGGAGATCTCTGCGCTTCCGTCGAGTCGCACGAACCGCACGTGGGGGCGCACAGGAAGCCGCTCGCTCCCCGCAGTTAACCACGTGGCAGTTGGCCCCTCCGCCAATCGCCGGGGCTCTCCTCCGTCACGTGACGCAGGAGCTAAAACAAACAACTCGGACGAGTCAGAGAATCATTTGGAGAAGAATGTGGAGCTGCCAAACTGGAAAATTATGTAAACAGAAGGTCTGCAAAGGTCATGCAACGAGGACTCCACCCTGACTCACATTTATGGTTTATTATTATATTCGTCTGGATGTTTGCTTTCTTCTGTAACTACTAAGCTACCTCCCAAATCAGGAGATTTAAAGAGCAGAAAATATATAAAAAAAAAAAAGTGATTTCGCCATCGGGCCCCGGAGCAAAGTCCTTAACCCCTAATTGCTCTAGAGCAGGGGTGGACAATCTTATCCAGTAAGGGCCGGTGTATATGCAGGTTTTTGCTGCAACTCCCTAATTAGATTACTAATTAGAGGACTGATTGGCTGATGGGTCCTCACACCTGGAGTTGAACCTCTGACCTAAATGTTATCCCAAATACCTGCATACGCACCGGCCCTTTGCAGATAAGACTGGCCGCCCCTGATGCAGGGACTGACTCACCCTGCTCTCTGAATTGTATGACACTTTATATAAAAAAAAAGATTGCTAAATAAATAAATGTCCTTAATGTACCAGGGTATGTCCACATTGGAGCTTTGAGACCTTGACAGCGGCTCACTCGGTGCTGCCAACACTGCACACTGTAGTGAGGCAACCGAGATGAGGAAGGCTGTTTTCATGCTTTTATTTTGGAGGTGAGGAGGTCATTTCCTCTCAGTGCAAAAAAAAAACCAAAAAAAAAAACACAAAACAGAAGATTCAGAAGAGGTCTCGTTTCATGGACTGGCTGGGTCACCCTCAGCCGCAAACTACAAAGATAAGTCCGTGACACATATCCACCTCAGCAGACGCATCCTTGCGTGTAGTGAGACTTGTGCGGCATTTACACTCAGCACGCCACATACAGGTTATATGCCTGTCCCTGGATTGGAGCCTGCTGTTGTACCCTTTGAACAGTCATGTAAGATCTACCTGCATGTTTAAAAACTGTTAGGAAAAAAGTGACTTATACAAACAGCTGTGCATAAAAATGTTAACCCTAATCCTAACTCTATTATCATCGGGTTTTGCATGTATAGCACTTTTCTAATAGTCAAGGGCGTCAAAATTTAAAAATCTACAACGCAGTATTTATACAGGTAAGACTATATCGCAATCAAAACATATACACGGGGTAAAATTGAAATCTCTGGTCTGTTATGGCACAAAACGAGTTCAGTTAAACCTCCTCCGGAGGAAACGAGTCAGAGGAGCAAGACCGGCGCCTAACTGTCAAAACCTCAGCCACAAACACAAATGTATTAAGTAAATGTGTGCAAATCTGCCGCCACTCCCAAACGCCTAATCTGGGCAATAATAGCCACTGTATGTGTTAGAAATTCATTAATACCGCCTTTTAGCATATTGATCATTACTAAATATATATTGTGGCTTAAGTCCCATGTTCGACGCTAAAAATTCAACCAATGACCGGCATATGAAGGATGTCACTTTTTATAGCAGAGATGAGCAGAGTTCACCTCTTAACCAGCCCCATCCCTGCACGTCCGGGTCGGAAAATCCCACGTCCTTAACTTTTGATTGCCTTAGATAAGGAATGAATGTGAGGAATGAATGAAAGTGAAGATGACTAGAAAAGGGTCCAGGAATACACCCTCTCTCCCTCTACATACCTGTGGCTTATATTGCACAATGATGATATACACAGAACCACTCGCCGACAGCGCCGGATTTAAGGCAGGATAATTTCAGCAGTTAAGGGGGAGGGCAAATATGGCCGAAAATGGAGTGTACCGTTGCTGGCAAACATGAGTGAAATCACCATACACCACTTACATAACAGGATGGCAGCGAAGCAGCCCGTTATGTAACAGATCAGCGCTTCCCAAAGGTACAGACAAGTACCCAGCCTCTTTCTCTGCCAGTCCCGAGCCCTCGCGAATGCATTTATTAAACTGATTTAAGGAGTAGGCACTGGGGTTTTTTCTTTATCGCGCATGTGCGACAAAATACATATTTATTAAGCACGAAAATTCAGAAACGAATATTGAAAGGAAGGAGCTCTTTGTGCACCGCGGTAAATCCGCAGGTAATCAGGTTATTTCTGCATGTTTGGGGGCGTTGCCGACAGTCAACTGGGGATCTTTAACTCTGGCCAAATGGATAATCCCACACAAACCACGCAATTAACTCACCGAAAACAACGCGACAGTAAACCGATTTAGTACTATACTACTAAAATACCGTGCAACTACTCGCTTCAGAATGCAAACTTTAGTATAACGGAATAAAGCGTTATAATAAAGCGTTTTTATGTCTCGTAACATCCCGTGGCGTGTCGCGTACTGCAAACACACTCCGGCCGTGTTGATCTGTGTTATAGGGCAAAGGGAAGCGGGCCATGAATGCGTGTCGCTGGAGCGTGTGTCCGGACGTCCGCCTCCCATCCAGGCAAAACAGACCAACAAAAGGCAGAGCAGCCTATACTTTGCCACTTCTTATTCCTGCATATGGAATACAAATGTAGCGGATTGAGGTAGCAGATCGTCCGCCTCTGAGAGTCACATGGCGGCGCCCGATCAGCGCTGTGCCCAACCCCCCGATCCGCAGTTGCGGGTCGGCTGCGCTCGCCTCCGCAAAGCCAGGTGCGCGGTTCGCAATCACGCAAATCGCCGGCGGCGCGCCTTACCGTCGGGCCGTGAGGCATCGGACCGCGGGTTCACTTCGGCCGTCATGTCTCCCCCTCTGGCCCCCGCTTAACGGTCGCTGAAAAACAAAACAAAAGAAAAACAGACGCGGAGACGTGACGCGCTCTCAAAAGCGTCCGTCAGAATGGCTTTTTAACTGTGTGACAGCCATGCACGGCGTTATTATAGGGACACGTCTCACCTCGGCTACAGAAACTAGAGCCTTCAAAAGCAATGCAAACGGCAGAAAGCAGTAGAAACGACGAGCCTCTGATTAACCTTGGTTGAAAACTTGGAAAAAATTAAATCCGCCAAGAATGAAATGCATTCAAAGACAAGAATATCGCGACTAATTAAAGTCTAAAAAAAAATCTGTTTTTAACTTAAGAGTGCATGGGGAATCACATGGAGAAAATGTATGGAGGAGTGGCTCAAACGGGGACGGAAACTTTTTTTCTGTTTCAGCCTATCGGACAAGCAAGCAGCGTGGACCAAAGACAGTATAAGCGACACCCCCAGTCCGTGCTTCCCCGTTGACGTCTTTGACTGATTAGGCAACGTTCTGCAAGTGACTGGGGCGGTCCGGCGAAAATAATTTTAAGCAAGTCTATCAGTTTTCTTTACGCGCTATTATTCACAGTTTGTAAGCAAATGGTTAAATGAATACGGCATTTTCTCCGCTCCGCTTAATGAGCCGTGGATTTTTTTCCGTATAGCATAAGATTCAGTGTGTATACTTAATCGAAGTGTTTTTTTGCTTGCAGTGAATGATTCATGCATTTGTTCAGTGTTTATACATGTTCAAAATGTTTTTTTCGCGTTGTAGTGCATGATTCATGCGGTATATCTGCATCTTCCCTGTATGTCAGTTCTCCTTCATTCTTGCAGAATTTTACCCAGCTTAACCTGTCCATTGAGACACTATAAAATTGCGTTTGGGATAAAGAAGTGTCTGAAATTTGGAAATACGTGTGTAGAGAAAGCAGTATTGGTCTGGCCATCTGTCATACAGGGCATTTTCACAGTGAGCCAATGTTTTTTTTTTTTTTTTTTTTTTTTTTTGTCGTAGATGAACCCCCCCCCCCCATCGATCAATGTTATCATAGATATGTATGTGTGGCGCACGGGCAAAAGTCAAGGTCCGATTTATAGTTCCATTCCACCCCCGATAGATAGTACGCGTCTAATATGTAAAATTCTGCTTCATTGGACAGGATCATGTAACACTTTGAAGTGGAATTTGTGTGTTTTTCAGAGGGAGCCACATAGTTTAAATCAGGGTTTTCTCTTCACAGGGCCAAGCCAGGAAATGAAGGCCCCAGAACTTAAAGGAATCTTCTGGAAGATGTCTGGAGAACATTAGGTGTTGGTTCGCTGTTCTCGTGTAAAATTAACTTTTGGAGTGGAAGCAGTGTGGGCCGCGACCTTGGCTGGCGCCATGTGAACGACGTCCCCGGCATCTGTTTTTGTTTTTGCTGTAGCTTGGGCTGAATTTAAAATGCCATTTTGAAATCAGATCAGGTTTTTCCCTCCCCGGAACTGCAGCATCTTTACCTATGAGACGGTGCAGATTGCAGCTTGCAGTGTTTCATTTTGGCCACTCGGCGGTGCTAAAGTACCGTAAAAGTCCTGAAACGATAAACGCAGCGCCTGCAGCTAAGCACATTTCTAGCAGCACTTCCGAGAAGCAGTCAAGGTCAGTCAATGACACAGTACTTTTTATTACGTGATGTAAAAAACACGGCCATATAATACGGATACACAACATACTGATATCAAACAACGTTGAATGAAAGTTATTTTATGCACTGTTATTCATCGCTATAGCTTCTCATGCTTGAAAATTACACGTATAATGTGGTGCATACTTTACTGTAGGTTCATTAGCCCGGCTGGCACCCATGTGTGCAAGATAAAATGCGTACTTTGCTCCGATGTTTTTATTTTACTTAAAATTATAAATTCATAAATGCCTATGCATTACAGTTTGAGTATGTTTGTGGTGTATTCAATCATTTTCCATGAGTAAAAGTGTTTGTTTGTTTTTTTGGCAAGGGCAGATTTCACTCAAATTTTGAAGGTGATCTTCTTTTGGGGAAAATAAAGTAATGAAACCGTAAAAATAAACATAATTAAACTGGAAATGTATTCAACAGGAGGAGAGGGTGAAGATTTTATCAAATAGACCTAATGGGAGACAAAAATGATCATCAGACGGACCTTAAATGAGAAAGCGTGGGATTGTAAACCGAAAAGTCTGCAAACGACATGGCAAATGAGAAGCTTTTTAATGCATCTCCACTCCGAAACTGCATGAGTGAGTAGAGAGATACAGAGTTTATATTTGACAGCAGACCAGCCCCCAGCTGTGCCGCAGCCCTGCTGAGTCCGCACAGCCGTAGAGCTTGAAATTTAACTCCTTCAGCCTCCCCCCACTGTGCACTGTTTCTGACAGCAGTGGTCATACACAGGCAGGATTTTGTAAAGTGAGCTCTCCTTTGCATCCCCTCATAACCTATTTGCCTAAACAAGCGTATAGAAGTGGACCATGAGCAGGAGGCAAGTCACGGTTAATGCACAAGTGCACACTAGATGCCCAGTTAACCGTGTGATAGAAACGTCTATCTGGCGTTGGAGGATACGGATGTCTCCAGAGATCAGTGGACTTGTAGCAGTGACGGAACGCCTGTCCTGAATAAAAGTGTTCTGGGGGAAAGCAGACTACAAAGAGCGCATCGAAACATTTATTTTCACACAAGTTAACGGGCTGTTTATGAACAATACTGATAAGTTGGAGAGAGCGGCGACTTAAAACAGTAAAAATGAAAGTGAGCTGCTTGACACGAGGAACATCTTCAATGTTCAGACCTCAAAAATGAACAAAGCTTAAGGATAATGAAGGATACACCTTACACCAGGTTTTAGACAGGGAAAGAGTCATATTTAACAGTACAGTAAATATAAAAAGTTATAATTGAATAGTAAGACCAACATATCCCTCTGCTTGACTGACAAGCATGTTGGGTCATGCAGCCTGAACCCAATATGCATAAGATGGAGGTCTCGCTGCAGTCCAGGCAGGATATCGCTTTGAAACATTCTTGTTGTCCCCACATTAAAAACATTGCGTCTGCTTCACAACTCGACAAGCTTGGTAACCGTGAATGGCGTTACAGATTGAGTGTCGCACAGCCGCCGTGTCACATGCATCATACATCAGAAGGTATGTATGCGGCATCGGAGAGCTTCGTGGAATAGCCTGAATGCCTTTTAGGGCGCTGCATCTGAACGCCCGGCAGCAGCGAGGGCGGCAAAGGCTCTGGAGGTGTTCCGAACCCTGTGCCGTTGGGGAGATACTCAAACAGTATAGGCTTGACAGTTTTCAGCTTCTCAGAACACAAAGTATTTAAAAATATAGATTATAAAGATGCTGTGAGAGACAGGACACACGGAGCATGGCTACAGCGCAGGATAACAGTCTGAGGACTCAGTCCGGGCCTCTGCACGGACCTCAGTGATGCGGGCTGGACCAACATACTGTTGCTCTCGATGTGTAGTTTTGCATTGACAAAACTCAGTTCAAGCATAAAATGCTGAATGCTGGTATTTAACAGTAAGTAGACAGATGGGAAATTCACAGCATAAAATTTATAATGCAGCTCTCCATTACAACAGCTTTGTTCCTTCTGTTCACCCTCCTAAGTCATGTGCCTTTTAAAGACTTGCGTTATCAATTAAGATGAATGATACAGATGTGATGATGTTACACATTTAATTACACAGTAATGGGGTTATTTAAAAAGTTACTGTATTGTGGCACAATTATAAGCAAGCCACAATTATGACACTAACTTTTTATGTTCAGATTAGGCTTAAACATAGGAATGATATCATTCAGCAGAACTTTGAAATGGTTGGAAGGATAAAACAAAGAAACCGATCATTTAAAGAAAAAACATTTAATCTGAATCACTTATTTTCAGTATGCCTGAAATAAGTATCATGACAAAATGAAAGGCCGGAAGCCTGTTCAGCATTAAGACTAGGATTCAGGCCCCAATTTGACTTCATATCTCCATTAGCAACATCTTGCAGACCATTGGTCACTGGGTTCCCCTTTTCTTTGAGTGACAGCTGGCTAACCAATGACGTGTCGGAGTTACATCACCCGACTTGGCGGGTTGACCTTAACGCTCCACGCCTCAGTGAGCGGCAGTGGGCGGCTGATGAGTTGTCAGAGTGATGTCACCACCCAGTCATCACGTGACACTGTTGCGGCCTCCACACTGAACTTTTCCCAACTGCAATACCCTGATCAACCACTAATAAATCCATGAACGGGCGGAAGAAAAATAAGGCTTGGAATGGCATCCACAAGACAAAGTGATCTAGTCTAGCCTTGACGTTGTTAGTGCTGGACCTTGGAAACAGATGTTTAACAAAACAGCTGCAAGTCTACAGGTGCACTGTCAGAAAAAAGGGTACCAATTTGTACCATTGTTTGTCACTGGGACTGTACCCTCAGGGGTCTGCTAATTGTACCTTTGGGAGTAGGTAAATGTACCTTTTAAGATACAGAAATGGACTCGGAGAAACCTAAGATAAAAACAACATTAATGTACCACCAATGCTACAAAAAATGTTCCCCAGAGTCCACTTCTGTACCTTAAAAGGTACAATTACCTACAGCTAAGGATACAATTGGCAGAGCCTTGAGGTTACAGCCCCAGTAACAAGCAAAGGTACAAATTGGAACTATTTTTTCTGATAGTGTAAGAGTGGCAGACTGACTGGAGACTCTGTATAATTTGGGTCTCACAAAAAACAGGCATCAAACACAATCACCTTCACCTTCATGTCCAATTTGAAAAAGGCAACATAGTTACCTTATAGCTACATACAATCTACGCTTCAAGTCACAAGTGCTTTAAAATCCTCATTAAATATAAATTGCTTTACAGTGAGTGTAATTACATTCTCCACCAAGGACATTCCGTACTATGTACAGCTGTTCACTGTTGTATGGCCACTCCTCTTTGTTTTGAGTTGTATCCGTGTATCAAACATAATACTCCACAGATGCTTATTTGACAGTTTTGGCCCATGTGACACTGACGCAAGGTAATGATAAAACACTTAACGCCAAGGCAGCGTCAGGACAGATGCGATGGATCCTTCATGCACTTATTACGTTCATATTCCATATAAAGTAACGATTTTCAGAAACTTGGTTGAATGCAGGTTTTTCTGTTTGGACTTGGGGAGGCAGTGTATTATTAACCACATTATCATGATAAGCTGGTATTTATTAATATAAAGCAGGTTATTATGGGCTATATCATCTGACAGTCATGCTTTTAATCACTGGGATATTCCGTGAATTCATTTATAAATTTGACTGATTTATAATTTCCATCCATCCATCATTCATCCGTCCATCCATCCACACTGGATACACAATGCAAGCTCATAGACAGCCTATGACATAATATTTGATTTATTTATTGTATTTGATAAGGGGGGGTATTCCACAAAGCAGGATTTCATCATTAGCCAGATAAGACAAATGTAAGGATTGTCCAATAGGAATCACACTTACCTGCCTTGCTATTAGACAGTTTTCACGTTTGGCTTGAATTATTCAGTTGACTGAGAAATCCTGCTTTGTGGAACACCTCCCAGGTCCATACAGGTGTATTTTTTTCTTCTTTCTCTTTCTAACTTTAGCTATAGTTGTACATGTTCACGGAAAAAAAAAATTAAAGTTATGATTGTACTGACTTTATACTTACAGATTCCCCCTACATTCTCTCTTCAAACTGACCAGCAGCTGATAATGGGTGACAAATTACAGTCCATCGACAGTTACTAGTTGAATTGCAAGACCAGATACACTGGGTGAGAATGGAGATGGTAGGCTACCTCCACCCAAAGAAGAACAGCAGGCCTGCGGCAGCCACGGATTTCAGTCTGGACGGGCCGTACCCCCACCCTCTACGCTGTGCTGGATCTTCAGGAAGAAGGAGTTACTCCATCTAGCCAAACGTGGCTTGATGAACCCAGTGAAGCTGCATGGGAGAGCTGCGCCATAAATACGCAAGATGTCACACAGATACGCCGGAAACCAGGTCCGGTCGCTACTGGCTGCTTTTTGCTCAACATTCATATCCACAAACCATTACAAAAAAAGAAACATTAAACAGAATTAAATATGATGCCTCAAAGTGTACACTCACTCTGAAACTCAAATGTTATTATCAGATTTAAATTCACCTCTACATCACCACGAGTACCCACGAGTACCATACTTCTTCCCGCCAACCCAGCATGTGTTCTATACTAGTTATAACCCCCCTCAGTTAAGTTTTTTTTGTTGACATTTTTTTTCACAACAGGCCAACGTCTCTCACTGAGGTGGCCAAAGGAACCGGTGCCAGGTCAGGGAGGTACAACATCAAAAGTGTGGAGGCACTGAGGCC
>JAODJW010000084.1:179579-195809 GCA_026777045.1 Hyperopisus bebe
GGTGGGGGGTGTGGGGCTACAAGCACCAGGGCCCAGGTGAGCTTCACAGCGCGGTGCGATTGTCCAAGGCTTCTTTTCCACATCATAGCATGCATTAACTTAGCTGCCAAGTAAGGTCACAGCGTGGGGTCAGCCGGTGTCCGAAGCCCGTGGAAATGTCAAGGTTAAAGGCCCGATGGTGGCACGATTATTCTGCTGGGCGTGGGATTTGAACCTATAACCTTCTGTTTGGTAGAACTACTTCAGCTTTGGGCATGTAGCTGTGGGGGGGAGGGGTATGACTAAAGCAACTGAATTATAACATTGCAAAATTGGACACCGGTTCTCCAGTTTTGCAGGATTCCAGACCTGGGGCAACACACATGGACACATGGGTGGTGGTGGGGGGGGGGTGTTTAAAACAACTTGATCTGGTTCAGATGTAGCTCAGAGTCCAGCTTGAGCAAAGGTCCACAGATAGCGCAGCACCCCCAGAGTGACAGTCTCTCGTACCCGTGTGTGACACCTCTTGAACATTTACTCCTGTGGACAACTTTAAGAAGAAAAAAAATTCCAGAGTGTCGTTAGGACAGCGTGTCACAGGAAATGCATGGTGCTGGTGTCCCATGGGTGACATATCACTCGACATGTCATTTCTTGATGCCTGCTAATCTCACTTCCCCTACTAAGAACCTGCAGTGCTCTCTGTGAATGCCGTGAGAGTCTGGTAAGTCCGAGGTATATACGATAAACGAGAGCCCTATTCTGCCGGACCCGGCTAAAGTCTCCGAAGACGACGGCATGGATGCGTGTCAACTCTACTGCCATTAGCCATTGCTGCTAAATTAATAAATTTAGGTCAACGGCATGATGCTTCAGTTTCGGATCTGCGTCACGGAAATGGTTCAGCACTGATACACATGACAGATGCGGTTTCAAGCCCAACCTCAAACCCCAGCGAGATAGTGGTGGTGGTCACGTACCTGAACGGGTTGGGGTAGCGTTGCCAGAAAGCACAGACGACATGGTCCCATGCGCTCTTGATGTCCGTCTCATTGAAGAAGTACTTCACCATGGCTGATCACAGGGAGGTCTCAGGGCAAGGTCTGCTGGGGTGTCCTTAAAGTGCAGAGTGGCCCAACCCCCCTCCCGGCACAGAGCAGATCAACCTGCGGATACAAAGACGTTTCCATAATGCGTAAGTCACACCAAGTTTATCAGCTAGAAGAGGATCTATATTACTACACAGTGGGTGGGTCTGTTTTTATTGCCTGTTTCGCACAGGACATAAGGCCTACCCGATAAGGTTACTCTGATAGCGAGCAAAGCTGCAAAACCATAGTCAGCTGACGGCAGAAATCATGCGTACGTGCGCTTACATGCACCGGAGCCTAGCAGCCAATGAACAGCGTATTAAGCACATCAGCTAGGAGCCGCGCGCCCGTGTGCCCAGCAAAGGACTTCAAAGAGACACCCCCGTTTCGTTTTCACTCGCCACCTTCACACGTGGCGACGCTGCCAGCCGGACGGTTTCACCGGCGTGAGCAGTGGGTTTCTGACAGCCGCAATAAAACACTAAAACGCGCCGTGGCGGAATAAAAACAGCTCTGATGTCGACCTTTTCCAGTTTCACTGTGTCATACTTTGCAGGCGTGGGACGCTGAACTTACAATCCTAAATATCCCGTAAAATCCCAGGGTCTGATGACGGAGCCGCCTGAATCGTTCTCTCACCCTACTTAATTAAAAATGTATTTCGCTTTGGAAAAGATCATCTGTAAAGTGTATATAACGTAAATATAACCCACATCCTCTTTCGCATGTGTTGCAAAGTACGAAGTCCATCTGCCCCCCAGCCATGTGACAGCTCGATAACGGTGACTCGTGACACCGAGAAGTCCTCGTTTCCCCACGTACCCGTTAACCGCCCCCATTCATTTCTCCAAATCGCCGTTCACCTCTATTCACCAGTCTGAGTAGCGAAATCGGCGCGATGGATCCTGCTCCCAGCACTCATTTACCGGACCGATCCTGGCCCATGTGACCGCGATTTCCGCGTTTCTACCCAATAAATCGGTAAAACCTCACAGATGGCATGGGAACTGAGGACGACTCCCACCGCCGGCGAAGGACGCACTTCTTCGCATATTCCTTTAAACCTGTCGCCGTGGTGCTACACTAAAACACTATCACGATAAATAAAACCTAGTATAAAACAATCACTAAAATATTTTTAAAAATAAAAACATAGCCGCGCCGCGCAAGTGTTAGTGCAAAAAAAGTAAATAAAGTGAAACCTGCGAAACGGCCGATCAGCAAACGGGAGTTTGAAGGTGCAGGACGCATGGGACGTACCAGCCACGCTCGCCAGCCGCGTTCCCGGCGAGCGGCCCCGCGCACGCCAGCCGCTCACGCGTGGCCCCGCTCCTCCCAAAGTCACCGCTGCGCAGCAGGGACGCGCACGGGCCACATCCGCTACTCCACCATCGGCGAAACGCTTCCTCCTAGGCGTCAATGATCATGAATATGCATTTCCATATAGCCTCGCCGGGGAACGCGATCGCCCCCATTGTGCTTTTCCCAAGTTGCGGGGGCCTACGTTAGATAACTCCAGAAGCTGAATATCTCTGTATTTCGTCGTCGTTATAGCCGAGAACCTAATAATGTGCAAATAAAAAACCCATTTGCGTCCCGGGCTGTTTGAACAGCTCCACGCTGATACTGAAATAATTTGCATGGGTGGGTTTGTGTATCTGGTGAAGCTTGCCATGTCTCATCTATACCCTAGTTTTTTTTTTGTAACATTTTAAAAATGTTATTTTAATGCGATGGGGACCAGTTATACAATAACCAGTAAAATGCTCGCCGTAACCTTAAATGCTCGCGGCCCAACAGGCGCCTAATTCCCCTCATACTCCGGTGCCGAATCACTGCTACTGTGTGGCGTTTCCGCCGTCTGATGGCACGACGGGAGTGAAACCGGGAGCCGATCGCATGTTTGTGAGGCAGGTTTGTGATTCACCGTCTGAAATAGTATAATAATTTATACAGTATATTATTATTATTATTATTAGTAGTAGTAGTAGTATTACTTGTCGGGTTCGTGGTACTTTTCTAGCATTCTAAACCTCAGTTCTCTTTAATGTTGATTAAAGTGCATAGGGGCATGGTTTGGTTCTGTCTTTATCCCATAACAACCTCTCCAGCAGCCCTCTGCTTCCCTCCAGTGGACATGTGGTTCTTCATGGGCCACTCTGTGCTGGGTTTCCTGAGGTCCATCTGCCTTAACATCCATTCCGGTTCTATCTCGTGGGTCCTGCTGGATCCATTTTGCTCGTATAGACTGTTATGTGTGGATTAGCTAGACAGGCTAGCTGGAGAATGAATTTCAGGCAGTGGATTTGGTGTAGATAGAAGCCATAGCTCACAGCTCTGATCTTCTCCATGTATTTGATAAAGAAGCAACAGTTGTGGCAAGTATTTTTTTTCTGAAAGCAAGGAAATGTCCAATCCTTTATTGTAGCAGACGGCAAATTCTGTGATTCTTACAATCAGGCGTTGGTTTAAGAGCCAGAATATGACAGATGCAGTGATAATCGTAATGCCTCTTAGCAGAAATGACATCTTTATAGCAGGAAAAAAAACATTATTTATGTAACATATTGTCCAGTATGTTTTATCAAGTCAAAAACTGCAGTTATGCAAAAAATCCCTTTCTTACTTTTTTATCCCAGTTGAGTACAATGTAAATTCATTCATAATTCACAAACTGACACATAACATCAAAAGAAAAAATTATATAAAACTATAAAAATTATAGCTTGTCGGTGTGAAATTATAATTATTAAGTTTCAAATACAACCATGTCAGTCCAGTTGTCGATTTAGCGTCTTACTAGCTGCCTTAGAGTAACATCAGTAGTCCCAAGAACTAAGAAACAGCCTATTGTTATAAACCAGAATATAAATACAAACATTAATTCAAAATTTACAGCAAAATGGAAATACATCGAGGAGGTACTCCACGTAAAGAAACAATTACATCAACATCTGTGTGTTCAATGTTATATATTAAGTTTCCCTGAGATTTGTAAAAACACGAACATCAGCAGCTTTTGGGTCTGCCTGGGATTCCTCCTGCCTGGGACTTCTCCTGCCCCCCCCCCCAATCAGACCACGGTCTCCACGTCCCAACTGAAGTCCTGTGGAGGGATGTAGCAGCAGTAGGACCTGTAGGAGTCGCTCTCGCAGCGTGAGAACACTACAATGGTGTCAGACGGCGGCTGCACAGAGGTGTACTGGGAGGCTTCGTTGAGCGTGCTTTCCTGGTTAGGGTACAACCGGTCCAGGGCATAGGAGCCCGACTTGTCTGAAGTCTCAAGGAAGGTGCTGGAAGGGTAACAGTCCTGTAGGTAGCGTAAGACCTCATCTCGGTCTATACCTCGAACCAGTCGGCTGGTCTCGCCCACTGTGGTGGTGGTGGACACAGAATCCTCACCGGAACGGGCCTTCTTGCAGCTGTGGAGTGCCTTCAGATCCTCACAGCTCCTGCCATCCGCCCTTCTGGGCCGTCCCCGTTTACAGAGCCACCCGTCTCGGAAGGGAGACACCGTGCAACCCTTGGTCGCATTGGCGATGAAGATGGCAGCCACTCCCGGCAGGCAGATGGCCGGCCCAATGGCAATGAGCGGGACGTTACCCAGAGTCTCGCCTTTAACTCCCGACACGGTGAACATGAACCCGAACACCAGGAAGATGCTGGCCAGGGCCACGACCAACCCGGTACGCGGGCTGATGTCATCCAACCGCGCCGTCATGCCCTCGACAGTACAGCCTCACCCGCGAGCGCTCAGCCTGTGTAGCTAAAAGAAGAACATGCAGGAAAATTCCGGAAGTGCTTAAGGTACACCACGCTACAGCATGCCGCCAATGATCGCTGTCGGACGGGATGCTGAGGTCCACCGTAAAACAGAGCGCTTTTATAGCGGACCTGCCCTCCCAACGTAAACGGACTTGGAAATCCGAGAAGCACCAAGAGGCAGCTGCGCGCCTTTTGGAGACGCCATGTAGCGCGTGTTGGCAGCCTGCCTGACTTTTTGCTGACTTTCGGTGCCCAGCTTCCACACACCCTCACCCCCCTTTATTGCCACAGATTTTTCGGTCAACTGTTGGCCAAATTCAGTCCTCCCCAAAGCATTCACATTGGGGGTTTAATGGGCATCTTCAAGCAAGACGTTCCATCTAAAGGCACTCAACCAGTTAGTCGCAACTAGCAAGTCTTTCTTGCTGAACAGCTTTCGTCTCCCATTGTGAGTTGGAGATAATATCATAGAGGACACCTAATAAAGACGACCTTGCATGTGTTACTGAACTTGGGCTGCCCATTGTTCCCTCACTGGGCTTGTTTATGTTTTTCGCCCACAACTTTGCTCACGTTCCGGTTTTAGCATTTGCTGAATGAACAGCGTGAGGACTGGGTTTCACGGGCACGACGCCATCCATCCGAAGCACTTCCGTCTGCTATGCAGTCCGGGCTGCGCCTTACGGCTGATCCAAACCCGCAATAAATATAGAAGGGAGAGTCTCTTGGGTCCAGCCCTAGCAAAGACTTGCAGTGCCATCTAGGAAAAGGATTTAAGTGTTTAATACAGGCAGCCGTTAGCACCTCTAGCAGAGTCATTGGCGTTAATGTGCAATGATGGATGCCTTCATCCAGGCGTCCCCTGGATGACCTAGGGGACACAGGACAAACTCCCAGCCGTATACCTGAATGTAGTACAGGGGCCAGGTTACGAGTGGTGGGGTTCACGGTTATAATGTGCCTGCAGAAGCTGGTTACTATGCGCGTTTGAGGCAGTCCGATTCCTGGGGTAATGTAACACTTTAGGCTGGATGAATAGTCAGCCTTCACATGAGCCCCCCATGGGACTGAACCAATGCACCCACGCCGTCAGCTCTATCCTAAAAATGGGGTGGATATAGGACTATAAATAAGCTGAGTTTGCAGTGAAGACACAACTAATTCATTGCTGATTTTGTCACGTTTCATTTTCATCAATGGCAGCATATGGTTTCGTCTACAGTACCAGTCAAAAGTTTGGACCAGTCTACTTTTAGAAAGGTTTATTTATACTATTCCTTAGATTTATTAGATTTAGATTTATTTATAAATAATTATAAACATCAAAACTATAAAATAATATATATGAAATTTTGCACTAACCAAAAAAGTACTAAACCAAAAAATAAATTTGTTAGGAATGGGGCAATTTTGTGGGTTGGACTCAGAAGGTTGCTGGTTCAAAGCCCTGGGTTGGTGGAGTGATGCCACCATTGGGGCCTTCAGTGGGGCCCTTAACCCCAATTGCTCAAGGGGCTGGCTGACCCTACTGTTTTCACTACGCCAGTTTCATGAGGTGGCCTCCTGGGATGCTTTTCCAGCTTCCTGAAGGAGGTTCCACATACACGCTGAACACTCACTGGCCACTTTTCCTTCACTCTATGGTCAAACTCCTCCAAAACCATCTCTGCTGGGTTTAGGTCAGGTGGCCAGGTCATGTGATGCTACAATATCACTACTTGGTCGCTAGCTTGGCATGTCCAAACATTTGACTGGATCTTCATGTCTTTCTTCTTGTGTTTTTTGACTGGAATGATGCCTCTCACCCCACTCTGTGTTTTGGGAGTTTGCATGTTCTTCCCATGTTCTTGTTTCCTTTTGCAGCTGGAAGACAATCAAGCTAACCAGCATCTCTAAATTGCCCACTGAGCATGACTTTGTGGACACGTGTCCTGCGATAGCCCGGCATCCCATCATGGGCGTAGCCCAGCCATATGCCCTATGCTACCCAGAATGACCCTGACAAAGATAAGCGATTGGAAGATGGAAGACTTAAATGTCATAATTAGTGAATCTATGTGTGTGCAGTTTGAGTTTTGCTTAAGCGATTGGCAGTGCTACAATTGTCACTCACCCCTGATGGCTCACCGGTGGCCCAGCAGCCTGACTTGTGGAGTGCTTGGTAT
Organism: Hyperopisus bebe; assembly: GCA_026777045.1. Lineage (NCBI taxonomy): Eukaryota > Metazoa > Chordata > Actinopteri > Osteoglossiformes > Mormyridae > Hyperopisus > Hyperopisus bebe. Next base: position 186,583 of record JAODJW010000084.1, read on the forward strand.
TTGCTGTAGAAGGTGTTGTTGTGATCTGTGGTGCTGCAATGCATGGTCTGAAGGCATCCTTCATAAGCCAGGTCACTGAGCAGGACAGAGGCTATTTTGGGACATCCTCTGTCGTTCTCCAAACTTGCAACTGCTGTTGTTGGAGGTTCCTTCAGTGTGAGCCCCATTTCCTGTCCCGGTGGCTTGCTGGCATAGGGTTGCGTCCCAGACAGTAAGAATCTCAACTTGAGGTCCTGGAGCTGGAGTTGGGTTTCAGGGCATAGGGCGTCCCCTGAGGGCGGCACGGGGGCAGCTAAATCAGCCCAGGGCGGTGACTGTCACAGGCTCTGCGTAGTTTGGGGACCTCAGTGGCTGGGGGTGCCAATGGAAGTGACCATAAACAGGATATAAATGATAAGAAATGAGGTGCAGAGATGAAGAGTCCTACACATTCCATGAGTTCCTTCTTTGTGCAGGTGGTTGCCAGTTTCCTGATGACAGTAAGGAGGACCACATTTCATAGATGGTCTATATATCCAGACATCCATCTTCTAGTCTCTTGTCCTGGTCAGGGTCACAGAGTCAATGCCTTGGTGGTGGTGCGTGGCTGATTGGTTTAGGCCTCTGTTCCTCCCATCAGAAGGTTGCCAGTTTGACCCCCATCCTCGGCAGAATAGTCATGTCTCCGTTGGGCCCTTTGGCAAGGTCCTCCCCCTCCTGCAAATGCTCCAGGGGTGCTGGATACATCAATGACCCTGTGCTTGGACCCCAAGCCTCTCCCTCAGATGCATACAGTACCAGTCAAATTATGGACATACCCATGCATACAAAGGTTTATTTGTACTATTCTCTACATTTATCAAAACTATAAATATGTGGAATTTTGCACTGACCAAAAAATATAAAAAAAAATAATTAAATTGGTGTGGGGGGGGCATCTCTTCAGGATTCGAAATTATGCTGACTGTCATTTGCATTGACAATCTAGGAAAATCGGAGAAAAATATCATTTGCGTTATAATTTGGAACGCGGTGTATATCCTGAGCATTCACTGGCCGCTTTTCCTTCACTCTCTGGTCAAACTTCTCCAAAACCTTCTCGGCTGTGTTTCGGTCAGGTGGCCAGCTCATGTGATGTGACACTATCACTCTCCTTTGTAGATGGCTTGCTGTTTTCAAACCTTTGACCGGCACTGTATATATTTTTGTGTCTGTCATAAACAGGAGATAAATATGGGATATGTAAAAAGCTTTGCAATGTACCTGTGCAAATTGCAAATAAAGGATCATTTCACTTTGCATTTGCTCTAACCCTTCCTGCATGTGTCTTGCAAACAGATGATGATCTTATCAGCATCCCACATGGTTTGGTTAGACTCGCACAGGAATTCACACCTCAAGCCCAGTGAAGGGCGACAGAGCTAATAATGCAAAACACCAAGTGATCCTGACTCTCTTTAATCTACCGCTGTCTTTTAAATATAAACCAGTTGCTGATGTGTAGTAATTAATGGTGCAGGAAAGTTAGACACTTGAGAAGGACATTCCAAAAGTTCAGACTGATGTATGTCATATCACATACATGCAATTAATAGTAAGGCATTTAATCTTCATTCACTATTTTTAAATTTGTCTTCTGGCCTCAGAGCTTCTAGGAAAAAAAAAAACTAGGATAGGTGTAATCCTTCTTCAGAGTGAACAGAATGATCAACCAGCACTAACAGCAAGATTATCTATGATTAATAGCGTAATGATCCAGTGATAACACAGTGATCATCTAAAAACAGGAATATGATTATCCAGCATCAGCATCATGATCATCCAGGAACAGCAGCATGATCATCAGGGAACAGCAGCGTGAATATTCAGGATCAGCAGTGTGATCATCCAGGAACAGCAGCATGATCATCTGGGAACAGTAGCATGATCATCTGGGAACAGCAGCATGATAATCAGGGAACAGCAGCATGATCATTCAGGATCAGCAGCATGATCATTCGGGAACAGCAGCGTGATCATCCAGCATAATTGCGATTATCTACTTCCATTAAGAGTTGCTTGTCTGTGGTAACCCCAGAGCAAACAGGTGACCCCTTTTCTGAACATGCAGTGCAGTGCAGTGCAGAAGAATAAATTAACTATTAGTTAACTCTTTTAGCTTGACTTTCATGACTCTATAAAAATAAGGTGAATTATACCCCGAATATTTCCCAAAACGGTTTGAAGAACAACATTCTGGATGCAAATTTATCTAACTAACCACAGAAAAAAAGAACGACTGAATGCAGGAACAGTTGTTGTGCATTTGCTAGCCCTCTCAGGAATGCAGTCTGGCGCAGATGTGTCACCGATTTTCTGATTATGATGTCCATCAAAGAGTCATCCAGCTGGGGTCAAAGTCAACAGTAAATATGGCAGCAAATAATATGGTAATGACATAATCATGCAGTTGTGAAAGCTTAAGATTCAAGGAGGTACTTTTTAAAATAACCCACTTGCTCTTAGCAAACGTCTGGCCAAAGCAACTTTGTACCATGTATTCTCAGGATGCTTAGCCAATAAATATCTTGCAGTGTTGTGCCATACTTGCCTCATATACACTTCCGACTCTTTAATCTGATTTCCATGTGCTCAGATGGTTTCCGACACCTTATCCGAATGAAAAACCGTAATCTGCACCTTAACCTTGCTGTCCCGTTTGCATCACTTTGTTTGGCTTCAAATTTACCAGGGCAGTTGTAGTGTTTCACAAGTGGAAGGGGGGTCTATCTTGTTTTCTGACCCTCTGATGGGTGAAGCTATTGGAATCCCCAGATGATTTTAAAAGCAGCGTGCCCCACAGCAATTTCGAGTCACTCTTACTAAAGGAAAATTAAGTGAGAACAATGAAAAAATTGGAACATTTGGATTTAAGTTCTCATATTACTCCCTGCCTCTTAAAATAAGGTAAAGAATTAAGTGTTTTGATGTACGGTGAAACTATACTGGTCAAATGAAACTTAGTTTCACTGGCCAACTTCACCCACCTGCTCTGAACTGATGACAGGGACTGGATGAGACTGTGTACGCTGACATTTCCTCTTCTGCGCTGACATAACTAGATACGTTTCTGTTATGAACAGAGCAGATGACAGAGCTACTGCTGTCTATATTATCCACGGATGCATCAGCATTTCTCAATACCGACAAATGACTTAACATGTTATGTCTTATTTTCTGGGTCATAATTTTAAAAAGGTACCGTTTTTGATAAAATGCAATTTTTTTTCCCGTATCATAAAACCCAACTTCTTTTGATCTATTTTGGTTGTATATAAATGGTTTTATGATATTCACTTTATGTGTGTAAAAAAACACGAATCGATGATTTATTTGGAAAAGTGTATGAAATACAACAGATTCGAGGTTTGTTTTGCACACCCACAGGGAAGCGGCTATTCAAAAAGACGGCTGTTATTGCCCTCCTGTCCAACAGAAGTCGTGCTCCAGAAAACATGAGTTCAGTAACCCCGGAAATAAGCAGTATAATCACCGGAAGTTATTCTGAGTCAGTGACACCGGAAGTAAGCAAAATAATCACTGGAAGTTATTCTGAGTCAGGAAACCGGAAGTAAATCAGTGACAGTGACCTCAGTAGGTTGCGGGCTTCAGCTAATGCTGTCCTTCCTTTCAACTGTGTTATCTAATAAGTGAAACTGTTTTGCGAATTTGCACGTCTACAGCATGTCGGGTTATACGCCGGACGAAAAGCTTCGTTTGGATCAGCTGACGAAACTAAGAAGGCAATGGTTGAAAGACCAGGAGCTCAGTCACCGCGAGCCTGTCATTGAGCCCAAACCGCTTGGACCCGTGGCTAAATTCTGGTCCCGCTTTTTGGAGCCGCAAAGTCTGTGGAGGCTCTATGTGAGTTCACTGGTGTAAATGCGTAAATGCGTTCCGTTTTCCCAGTTGACCTGGCCGTGAAAATCGGCTGCCGACAGTGGTAGGTGGAGTAAATAGTGACTGGTCAACATATCAGCGATCTATACTGTGACAGCTGCTGTGTGCAATCATACGTTACAGCAGCAAGGTGTAAAAGTTTATACGTTGTGAAGAACGTGCAGTATGCTTGAAAATAACAATAATGCTTGTCCAACTGACTGTAAAATAACACCTATCAGGATGCACTCGAGGATACGTCGAGGATAATAAGCCACACTTCCTGTTGCTTACCTGTTTGTTTTTTATTGTTATTTTCAGACGTTCAAAGTGTATAATGCAGGAATCTTCACTTTCACACGGCTGCTGATCCCGGCTTGGATCGTGCACTATTATGTCAAGTATCACGTAGCGGTAAGTTTCCACATGGTAAATAAAAGTAGTAAAGTAGTAGTAAATAAAAGAGTGCAAAAGAAGGGGGCAGTGCTGTGTAATGCATGCTGCGCTTGGCGAAAAGTTCGGCTATTCTCGGTTTTGTGTGTGTCTGTGTGTAAATAATTATGCAAATATATCTTAACCTGTTGATAGGGCTTTGAGTCTGCTGCAGCAGCAGCAAATGTTTTGTCCCTTTGCACAAAACCTTTAGGATATGGATTCTTCAACATGCAGCTTACAGTTGTTACGTCTTTGGTTTTAGAAAAGACCCTACGGTATTGTTGAGTTGAAGCCAAGGCTGTTTCCTGTAAGTATTTTCCTTCTAACCTGCAGATATATTTGTAATGCAGTGGCGCAGATTGTGTTAGCTGTAAATGTAAGGTTGTCCTGGCCATCTTTTGTGGTAAAACCTTGCCAAGTCTGACTACTGGTTTTGGATTCCTCACAGGGAGACACCGTCCTGGAAACAGGGGAGGTTATTCCAGATCTTCCTGAGACTGAGAGTCACGGGCACCATTAAACAGAAAGATGGACAGCAAGCAACTCTCATGCCAATGTCCTCCCGTTTCTCTGTCACATGTATATATTTATCATTAAAAATGATCTGTTCTCCTCAATGCACTTGGCTGTTTTCTGACCCCCTCCCTCCATCCACCTCATGCAGATTTTTTCCCAGCCTAAGTTATCTGAGAGGTACATTTCCAAACCTCTTGCAGTGTCCTAATTTGAAATTAATGAACTGAGCTTAAAAGATATCTTTCAGATGTGTGAAAGCTCACAGACCTGTAGAGTCCTGTTTCATTTCACCTTGTGCTACTGTCCTTGTGTCAGGTTCTTCTCTCTGCTTCGTATTCTGATGAGAGGTTGGCTGCCCATTTTAATCCTGTCAGCAGACACTCTCAAAACAAACTACTAGACTTCGCAGTAGATAGTCTCTCAATGCAGTGTCCTCATACATCAACATTATTTTTTATTATTACACAAACAGTCTGCAGTGTTTAAATAATTAGAGGAAAGTAAATGACAGTTTTAAATGCCTGTAAAATGTATTTAAAACTGGGTGTGTGTCCCACACCCAATTCCATTCCCAAGTAATCCTGGCACCAGGAGAGACATTCCAAGAACTACAGTACATACCTCAGAGGACACACCTGTTCCGACCGCAGTATGAGGCACCATCACAGATACCATCTGCAATAGTGCGAAAGCAAAGATGACCTAATTGTGGAACTGTTTGCCATCCTTACCTCAAGACCACAAATATATGTTTTATTACATATGAATATTAAGACTGAATTGCAACAGATGCTTCATAACCAAATGTTTTGCCTAACTAGCGTATTGTTGTATTGTGTTATGCTAGTAATACGTTTTTTCGATGCTCGATTAATCTGGATATATCACTTGCGCAGTGGACATGGGAGGGGTGCAATAGCCCCGAAGTGCAAAACAAGACATTAAGAATGCACAAAAAGATCTAGAAAGCAAAAACATTAATAAAACAATTGTTTTCTCAACTTCGGGTTTTGTCGAAGTTTCGTGATGCTTATTTTTTGCGTTCCTGTATTTCTGCTACCTTGATTTTTCGTATTTTTGCACTTCGGGGCCACCATAGCTAGGAGATGTAACAATCTATTTTTGATTTCTATCAGAGGCGTGTGCTTTCTGGCTATGAATGAACCATCTGTGGAATGTCTACTTGAAGCCTTGAATGGAATGTCCTACATAGCGATATCAGTTTTGCTCCCTAGAGTACAGTCTCCTCTAGGTACTCATCTCTCCAAAATTATGCACAATGTGACAATCTAATTAATTCAAAACGCCCACTGTGAGTTTGTTGACACCGGGTTGCCCTGAGGTTAATGCCGGTGTTCTGACGAGTTGAGCTACCTATCGAAACGGGCTATCGAACCTTTCTGCGCATGTGCAGTTCCACCGTCTTGGGATTAGGGTTAGGTTTTAGGGGTTAGGGTTAAAGTAATGGTTTTGGGGTTTTTGGGGGGTTAGGGTAAGAGATAGGGTTAGGGCTATAGATTAGCACTACGGTAACATTTTTAGACAAGGCAGCATAAATCGACAAAACACCGGGATCTACCTGCGGGTGTGTCCGTCTCTTATGTCAGTCGCTTAAGGGACACAGTTAAAAGGGACAGGCATGTTGTACAATTTTAATTTTTTCAAACAATGTGTCTTTGCATCACGTGATAATAGTCTAACAGATTTTAAAAACGGGTCCTTTTTCCACTTAGGTTACATTTCTGCTTCTCACGATACTTTAATGCACATTTTCTAATACATCTGACGGTGGTATTATAGTTCAGTATTGATTTACTCAGACTAGATTAAGTGCATCGCTCCCAGGTAAAAAAGCGGTATGACCTGTCGAACGTAACCTGTGGGTCCCGAGTCCAAGCATTGTATATTATATTATAAGCAGGTCAAGTTCGTGGAGGGAAATGTAAGTAGCTTTCAAAGGCGATGCATTGCTGGCCTTTGTATGCAGGCGTGGCGCAGACATTTACTTCGGAAATAAATCTGAAAGTTGAATGATAATTCCAGAACGGTTCGCGCGAGACTTCGTGTGCTTGCGAGGGTTTTCCCCGTGACCATGGCGGATGATTTGCGTGTCAAGGTAACGAGCTGCACTGGAACTACAGGCTTTTCCCATCTTTTAATTCACTTCCCAGAACTGATGAAAGAAACGCGAGTTTAGCGGGACCGGTTAGCGTCCACTGCAGCCACCTGGCGTCTGCCTGTGAAGTTAAATGAATAGCTTCCGCATTTTACAAAACCGATAACGTGGTACAGCCTCGTGTAATGCAGCGCTACGGCCGATTTAACGCAGCAGTGGCACTTTTTGCCGTCCCGAGGAAACTATTTACACGTATTTTTACGTGTCCCATCTTTAGGGCTGCCAACTTTGGCCAACTGGCTAGACTGATATTTTCGATTCGAGACAAGTCTGCACACTCGTTTATATGTATACAAATAGTCTGTAGGGTTTACAAACTGCCTCAACGCTTATGGTGTTTTAGGTTTATAATACAGTAATATAGATTTGTCGTAAGAGTTCTTGCTTTGGAGTCTGAAAGCGTGAGTCTCACGCTAGATGCGTGAAATCTGGCAGCCCTGCACCTTGCTGTCGATGCGACACTCGGCATCACTCCCTTTGAACCGGCGACCTTCAGATCACAGATTCCTATCCCGCAGATACGCCGCCTCGGGCTCCCGGCACTTGAATCGGATATTTCTCTTGTTTTCTTAAAGTAACGAATACGGTTTGCTCCGTTACTTCGGTCCTCTGGGTTTCAGTCCCTTGTTATGCTGGTTGCCCGACATGTCGTGCCTCATCCTGGGTTTATGCAGTGCCGTTGTAAACGCCACATTACCACAAACCAGTATGTACGTGTGTAATAAACATTAGAACATTACCGTATTTGCATCCCATAGCCCTGAGCTGTCACTGATTGTGTGATTCTGGCTCAGTGTATAGCCCATGGATTGAGCCAAGCCCCTCCGTCCTCCCTCTGTTATATTGACATTTTTAAAACATACATTTCCTTTGGTTTTCACCTGGCAGTCTGTTTTCCAGCTGTCATTTAACACATATTGTCAAGGTAACTATTTGCCTTTGGGAAATTTTAATTAACTCTCTAATGCATGGAGTGAGTAACATGGATTTGCATGTTTTTGCATTCATTTAACGGTCATGGTTCAGCCACATAAAAGTTCAGGAAATGGGGGTCAGTGAGCTCAGCAGGGAGACTGGTGATTGTGAGCTGGGGTCTGACTTTTCCCACTGTGTCCAGATCGGCATCATCGGAGGGTCTGGCCTTGACGACCCGGACATTCTGGAAGGACGGACTGAGAAGCTTGTAGACACGCCTTTCGGGAAGGTTGGTTCCTATGAAACTTGAGGCAGATGGTGTTTATTCGTGGGTGTTTGTAGTGATGAAGAGTGCAGATATGATTAATCATCACAGGATATATCCTGTCGGTAGAAGCAGATTGCTGTGGCCTCCATGTTGGATGGGTGGAATGGAGGCATATTTGGTGTCAGTACTGAGTCATCGGCATAATTTGGCGAATAGCCAATAGCGAAGCAGAAAAATGCTTCTAATGCCACCAGCCAGATGAAAAGCCCACAACATGTCCGTTTTGTAATCTGGCCCTGTCAGTGAAACATATTTTATTTTGTTGTCCTTCTCTGTGTAATACAAGGCACCGATTTTATCGACAAAACCATCTGGTGGATGTTTTTAATAAGGTACCTGCCCATGAAGTTTTGGAATTTTTATCAAACATTAATTTAAAGAATATTTGGTGAATTCTGTTTTTGTTTATCTTTTTCCTGTTTAAAATTTCTTGTTGAATTATTTATTTGGTTTGCCTCTTTGCCATGATATAGCCATTGTTGCTGATTAGCATTAAGCTTGAGCACACACACACACACACCACCAGCCAGACCGACCCGTTCACACCCAAGTGGAGGTTTGTGTCTGGCCGTATCTGGTGTTGACTCTGGTTGTAGGACAGGTGTTGAGGGACAACACTGCAGATATATTGTATACATCTCATGAATGGTTTTCTTTTTTCCCCTCTTGTCTCAGCCTTCAGATGTGCTCATACTGGGGAAGATCAAAAACGTCGAATGTGTACTGCTTGCAAGGTAATAAATGATGAAGTGCGTCTTGTTCTCAGGCGAAGAGCTGTTGAGAATATCTGTTTTCTAAGTCACAGTGCCCTCTTGTGGCAGTGAGGCTTCGTTCATCTGATTAACTGCACCAGGGTGTAGGTGAATGGAATAGTGTCTGGTGTATTTTGTGTGCTGCTAGAATAAAAGTTTCTAGGAAGTTTTTCTCCCCTCACTGACCTATCCCCCTGCCCCCCCCCCT
>JAODJW010000084.1:199270-213852 GCA_026777045.1 Hyperopisus bebe
CTGGCTGTGCGCCCCCCCCCCCCCCCCCAGCGGAGACAGGCTGCGTAAGCCAGAGCTGCATCTGGTTTTTAATACACAAATGCGGGCATGATGCCTTATGGGAATCAATGAGTAAAACAAGAAGGAAAGACAGAATAATGTAACGGCAACAAGTTTAATTTATATTAAACTTGAGCTTTACAGAGGAATTAAAAAAACAAAGGGTAACTGTTACAAACATGATCACAGATAACATACATAACGACAGCAGATGAACTCAAATCACGGCAAAAGGGAACGGGCACTATGACAGTGGTCAGAAAAGGAGGGATAAGAGATGCGACTTGGAGAGAGGAGACGGGATTTGAGCAGAGTTATTAATATAAATGTAATGCTGGTTGTTTTACTCTTCAGGTTCATATAAATAGCATTTGTGGTTTGTATTGGAGGAAGTTGAAATTCCCTGTGCCGAAAACTAACATCGGCGGGTGTTTCTGTCGTTGAGGCCAGACGAATGTATTTATGATTCGCACATGCCGATCTGTGTAGGGCTGCTGCGATTAATCGATGTAGTCGATGACCCAGTGAGTGTTGTCCGTTCATGTTTATTTAATTATCATTAGTACGGAGAGCTTTTTTTCTTTGCCTGCTACCTTGGAATCTCCATTGAATAAGTGTTTGAGGACATGTGTAGGGTAAAATCTGGGATTGACTGTGCCAGTGTGTGTTTGTGTGCGTTTTGCTTGTTGGGACCAGTGTTATTATCATAAACAGGGGCTAAATAAAAAAATAATTCATGAAATAAAAATGAGAACTGTATTTACAAAAGTGTCAGACTAATCGGCAAAAAGCAGCGCCACAACTCCAACGTCTTTTTGCTTTGTTTATTTACAATATCTCCTCTTTTAAAAGATGTCGCGGTTACTGAGCTGTTCTTTTCCTGACTTCAGTGCTCATCGCTTCCATGATCTACCAAAACAGTCGCATGTGGTGCACTCCGCTAACCGAATTTAATAAAATAAAATTAAACTGTCTATTTGATTTTCGGGAAGAGAATTAATCGTTTAGATTAATCAACCAATCGGTAAAATAGTCGATAGATTTATCGATAGAAAAATAATCATTAGTGGCAGCCCTAGATCTGTGAGAGACATCTGAAGCAAGGATTCCTGTCTGCCACCGACAACATTGGCACGCCATCGCTTTTGATGTCTGTGTGTGGAGGGGGGGGGGGTTGGGCCAGGTTGCTCTGTGCATCAGCTGTTTTGATCTAACGTGGAATTTGCTGGGAAGCTTTCTCGACTGTATCTGGGTGGTGGTAGTGGAGGGGAGTATAGCGTCCGTCTTTGCTTAGTTCAGTTCAGCCATACCTAAATGTTATATCCATTTACAGGTGCAAGGCGACTGGACTTTCAAGCGAAATGTTTCCCTAACTTGGTGTCCTTTGTGTCCCGTAAATATTAGATTAAAAGTGCCCACGTGGTTTGGCAGCAGGTTGCTGGCGTCCTTCCCTCTGCCTCGCCACGGAAACGCCCAGTGAAAGCGTTTAAGCGGACCCCGCCCATCTGCGGCGTGACGCCCGCGTCTCTCCCGTAGGAGGAGCTCTCTTCCCTCGGGGTTGACCTGTGATGAACACCGCCGGCCACACCCGAATATCCAAGCCACCAACTGTCACCCTGACTCGGCGACGGGCAGCTGCAGAGTGAATGTCACAAAAGTCCCTTGTTTAGAATAGAAGAGCAGTACCTTATTCCTCCCCACGGGGAAATTGAGTGTTTTCTGTAAATCCTGTCTTGCTCTCCATGAGACACACACAGACACCTAATGGTGAGATGACTCGTCTCTCTGCCATGGGTCTCGAACCCACAACCTTCTGGTCAAAGGTGTGGAGTTCTGATCTTTTTACCATCTTCCGCACTCATGCTTAAGCCTCAGAATGGGGAGGGGTTTGTTTCCAGGAAGGGCAGGGGCAGGGTGCCGGGACAGTATGTTTACGCAGGGGCTGGCAGAGCGGGAACTGGGTGGCAGCCTCTCTCACCTGGACATTCTGGCCGAGCGTGTTTGGCGCGGAAGCCTGTGCGGCGGTTGTTTTAAGAATCCGCCGAGGGCAGTGCGGGGAAGAGGGCCGGCAGCACACCAAGGCTACACCTGACGTCGCGCAGCGAGAGTCGTGTTTTCTGATCGTTTCGTCAGCTTGGCGACTCAGTGTTGTGTGACGGCGAAAACAGGGGTTAATTATCCTGCATCCAGCTGGCCCACAGAGGCCCCGTCTCCTGTCTGCCGCAGGGCGTCACGTTGCCGGCATGCGTGTCTGCGTGCGAGAGCTTCTCGAGCGTGACTGATCCCTTCAGAGCCCTATCTGCCGCCAGCACGATGTCGCCACTGGCGCTGCGGTGAGATGGAGATAGCTGCACTCAGGCAAGCATCGATTCCTTCTTGTTTACTTCTCCTCCCCCCCACCCCATGTCAGAACCACGAAAAGGATTCAGACCTTCTATGATGGAAGCCCTACAAGCCCTCCCGGGGTGTGCCACATTCCTATGGCCGTCCCCTTCTGCGGTAGGACCAGGCAGGTGAGTCTGTGACGTCACTTCTGCGATGATAGTTTGCCAGCACTCCCAGTGCAGCCCTCAACCATCGTTTATAGCAGTGGGTGAATCTCAGTACCAAGAACGCAGAGATCGTACTTCTGGTCTTGGCCAGACCAGTCGTGCTAATTTGCCTTCCAAGAACAAACTTGGGGCGCAATGAATCATGGGATTGGTCTCATGGATGAGGCTTTAAAAGCCCTCAGGCGTGGGATTACTATCAGCTGCCAATCACAGTCTGGCTTAGCTTCAGAGCAGCCAATAAGCTCATTGATCCCACACAGTAATCCCGCCCACAAGGGAATCCTGATCCCTCCCATCAACCTTTACCTCGGCTTGCTGTCCACTGCAGGTCCTGCTGGAGGTGGCACAGGGCCTGGGGGTGAAGTGTCACCCCCAAGGGACTATGGTGTCCATCGAGGGGCCCCGTTTCTCCTCCCGTGCCGAGAGCCTGATGTTCCGCCAGTGGGGCGCCGACGTCATCAACATGACCACTGTGCCGGAGGTGGTCCTGGCCAATGAGGCCGGTCTGTGCTACGCCAGTATTGCCATGGCGACGGACTACGATTGCTGGAAGGAGCACGAGGAGGCGGTGAGTGGGGGGTGGGCATCTGAGCTCCAGCTGGTTCTTCCCTGTAATGGCTCCTAGTCTGCTGTGGTTCTTATTTTATCCTGGAACGGTGTTTGCGTAACAATGGGACCCATTAAATCAAGGCAGTGTGTGTGCAGACACATGCGTGTATGTGTGAGAGAGAGCACATTTGCATGCTAAATGCACACGCCACCCTGTCACAGATCACCATCCTGGTCCCCGAGGCCTTCATTCTAACACATTGCTTCACCAATGGTATCTGATGGGCTGCCTGTGGAGGTTCGTGTGTGGCTTAAGTCTCTGTGTCTGGGTTCAGTAGGTTCAAATCTCCGGTTCAAATCCTTGGTTTGCAGAGTGATATCACCACTGGGGCCTTGAGTAAGGCCCTTAACGCTCATTGCTCAAGGTACTGTAAAGTCATCGCACCTTAAAGAGCACATGATGAATTATGTGATTCGAATAAAATTAAACCAAATGCCTTTTTTAATGGCATTTAACTAAAGACGTACACAGTGTGGTAGGTGAGCTAAGATGTGGCCGTAACGCAGCTTCGGCGAGGCCGTCCGGGGAAAGGAGCAGTGATCCAAGGAGAGTCGCGCTCTAAAGCGCGGAATTCCCGCACGAGCGGGGAGCGGCACCTGCTGCCAGGGGCCCGGAGTCAGCGGCTCAGGAAGGCAGATAGTATCTTCAGGTACGAGCGAGACGCTCTGGATGATGACCTGGCAAGATGCGGCCGCGATCTGTGAGGCTGCGGCTCACGGGACAGTTTCCCTTTTCCTCGGAAGGGAGCCGCACCGCGTTGCGTAAGGTCCGCCTCCCCCGCTTCCTGGCTCGTTCTGTTTACACTGGCGGTGCACGGGCCCAGCCTGGGGGTTCCAGCGGTTCTGTTCAGTGGTGTGGCAGGCCGAGTGCGCTAGGCTCTCCCCCCTCTAAGATAAGCCCCCGGTTGTTGACCCTCCCCCCCCCCCCCCCATCATAACGCTGGTGTTGCACAATGCTGATGTTGCACCTCAGAGTGACACCACATAGCGCGTCTGTGCCTGTTTCTTTGCCTAGTGTTTGTGCATCGATGCCCCCCCACCTAATCTGGGTTATTGTCGAACAAAAATAACGTTCTCGTAAATGGAAATAACATGCAAAAATAAAAAAAAAACTACAGCTACACCAAAACCATAAATATTGTGTCCAAACACTGCTGTCTTTGAATACTGTTTAGCTAGAGTAACGATTTATTTATCTTTAATTACCAATAATAATGGCCAGACCGTGTTTTGCTCATTTTGAGGACACTAGTACGTAATTTGCACTCTGTATATATGTAGGATCCTTGTCAAATGGCTCTACAACTTCCAATCAATCCTTAGAAATAAAATCACTGAAACTTGACCTAAAACTAAAATACATAAAAGCTTTCAAAATGACAATTGAAAATGATATACAAAGCCCCCCAGTCAGCAAACCCCCCCCCCCCTCCCTGAAAGACCCAGTCGCCCACCATAAGGGCTGCCTGCTGGTACGTATCTTACTGTATTTGACCCCTGGGCGCCCCTCCTTCCCCCCACTTTTGAAACACCCACACTACACTTCCGTCACATTCTTCCTTATGTCCTTCCTTCCATCTCCGGCTGCCTGGGGGTGGCGGCTGCCAGCGGAAGCTGAGTCACAGTGATTCACCTTCCTGGCCCCCGGGTCAGCCCTCCCCACCCACGCAAGCTGCCCGGTGGCCTGCTGGTGGAGCTATTTTCTGTCCCATTCATAGCCTACTGTGGGTTAAACACGTTTTGCTAAACCTGTGAGCTCAGCGGGTGAGGACTCTCTGCCTGTGATCAGAAGGTCGCCAGTTCGAATCCCAGGGTTGGCTGAGTGATGTCACTGTTGGGCCCCTGAGCAAGGCCCTTAACCCCAAATTGCTGCAGGAACTGTCTGACCCTCTTCTCTTAAAATGAGACTTTGAGGTGTCTGGTAAATAAAATGTAAAAATGTACTGAATAAATCACCCTCACCATATACACATGGTTAGTTCTTTAGATGTTTTTGTTTCTTTGCATGCATGTTGGCCAGCACACCTTATACATTCGGTGAAAACATCATCACTGTTCACATTTTACTTAATCAGCAGATGCTTTCATCCAAAGCAACGTCCGTTTTCCTTTTATTAAGAATGTAAGGTCAGGCAGTCTCTGGAGCACTTTGCTCGACGGCTTTGCTCAACGGTGAAATCACTCTGCCGATCAGGGGATTTGAACCAGCAACCTTCCGGTCACAGTGACATTATCCAAACCCGCTGAGCCGTATCCCACCCCCACACAGGTGACAGCCATTTTGGATGATCTGTAGGGCCTGGTGATCTCCGCTGGTACAAACGGCCAGTTTGTGCGAAGCTACACGAAGTGAAAGTGAAAGTCATTGGTGTGGCTGACAAACCAGTACTGCTCAGCGCATCGCTGAAACTATGCGGCCCGTCCTGCACTGGACTCTGCCCCGTGGCTTTCTTTACTGATGCATGCCGTCCTGCAGGTTCCAGCTCCTCCTTATCGGCCCATCGCTGTCTGCCTGCGGTCCCTGCGCCGCTCGTGTTAGCCTGCGGCCCCGTGCTCTCTCACAGGGAGGCGCCGTGGGGAGACAGCAGACATTCGTGGCAATTTATCGTTGGAGGGACTGGCAGCTGCTGTAATGGGGAAGTTTAACAACTTTGGCACCAACAAGTCCCCCCTGCTTTTTAAATGCACCCCTCCCACTAGATATGCCATTACGAGCCTTTAAAAAAATTCTCACCAAAATCTATTCATTGCACGTTCGTCTACATTCAGTTTCATTGTCCATTTGCAAAACTGTATTTTAACTGTATTTTTAACTATTCCTCTGTTTTATGTCTCTGAATTTCACGTTTAACATATTTATGTTCCGTTTATTACCGTTGTCTTGCACTATGACCAACAGGATTGAAGTGTCATCTTGGTATATGAGCCATGGATCATATAGCTGAAGATAACAATTCAGGCGCTTTCACTTCGACCTGCCATGTGACTCAATGTGTAACAGGTCTGTGTGGACAACGTGCTGAAGACCATGAAGGAGAACGCAAGCAAAGCCAGCAGTATCCTGCTCTCCGCCATCCCCCTCATATCTATGATGGATTGGTCCGGGATTATTGATTGCAAGCAGGTAAGTGCCCATGGTCAGTAACCCTCAGCTGGGGAGGGAACTACTTTAACTCACTAAAGATTTCTCCACTGTTCCTATAATTCACGTGGTCTGCTGTGTATTTTCATGTCAGACAGCAAGGTAATGAACTTGTTTTTTTTGTTTGTTTATAATGCTCGATATTTGGGAGAAACAGTATAGCCTTACAATTACAGCTTAATTATTTTATGTTGGAATTTAACGAGCAATCCCAGGTCATGTTTATCACCGCTTTGACGTAACAGATTTTTACCGCTGTATCAGTTATTCTGTTTTTATTCGGGGTAAATTACTCCGGCGTACGTTGGAAAAAAAGCGGACTGTCTGAAATTCCATAGTTAATCAGCACCGGTCTAATATCCCTCTTCTGCAATTATCAGATTAAGGAATCCAGACATATTTCTTCACGTCAACATGGCCTGATTTCTAAACCGGCACCTGCCGGGTCACCCCCCACCCCCCACAAGTGCAAGCATGTGCCAGTTTCATAGCAAATTAACCTCCCTTAATACGCTGAGTCTTTCGTAACGCTGCACGACCGTGAACTCCTCCCGTAGCAGACAGGTAGTTGATAGATAGTAAGTTAATACTTCGCCCACACGGATGCAATAAATGCCTGCTCGCGCCAGACAGATAACAGGTGCCCCATAAGTTATTCAGTATCGGTTAAAGTTGGGATTAAGCTATGACGTATTACGGTTGTCACGTAAGAATCACATTTAAAGGGCACAGTGTTTTCTCACTACTTAGTGCGTTTACTCTGTTATTATTGTTGTTTGATGACGGGTTTTTATTTCAGTCCACAGCTCAAGCTTCCATAATGCTTCCGAAGCAGTAAGGACGATGCGCCGTCACGTGGCCTGCAGACCCCGACCATGGCCGCGCGCCGCTTGACCAATTAGAAGAAGTATTGCCAGTATAGTTTTGTCTGCACGTCTGTCTGCATGTTTCCTGCCTCTCAGATCAACGGGGTTGCTATTTTTAAGTATAGTATTCATTAGAAATGTTACGGACCCCCTGAAGGGATCTTTGCAAAATTTTGCGTACACATATATATAAACAAACACGTTATTGCTTAAATGATGCATGGTAACCGCTGTACGGTTATCCTGGCACTGACATAGACTGAACGGTTTAAACGCGTAGGCCTATTAGCTAGAATGAGCCGTTTACCCCGTGCTGCTGATTTAACACTTGGAACAAAGTCGGAGAAACGGCTCTTCGTTATTGTGTTTTTGCCAGGTTTTGATTGACGGCTCGCAATTCCAGTTTTACAGTAGATACTTCCGAGGCACTCCCTTAGGACTGAGCATCTGACTTGAATGTGCATTAATAACAAACACTTTGTACGGCAACTAATTATAACGAATAAAATAAACTTTGCATAATTTTGTATTTCTTTGAATTCTGCCATTTGATCCCCCATGTATGGTCCTGTTCATAAAAATGAGTATTCTGAACTAATGACTAGTAAAAAAGATAGTTGTCTGATTTATCATTGTGCATCTGGGCTGTCATCCTGACGCCTAAATAACGTAGCCTTACTTGTGACTGAAATAAGGTTTCCATGCTGAACCATGGATGAAGGCAAACCGCGGTATATTATTTCTCAGCTAACCACGCTGATTACTCCTTTTAGAGATCGTTGTAGTGGTTCTTTAGTCACAAACCAAAACTTATTTTGAAACTCTGAAAATCTACATTCAATACTCAATTGATGGATTATGAGTTTTCTATCAGAAAAGAAATTCGGAAAATATCCTAATTTACCCTTAAAATAGTACACTGATTGGTCAGATCCACACGTGAAATGGCTTGCTCAGCAATGTTTTGTAATTTATATCTACTAACCCAAAGACGGCATTTGTTGAGTTTTAATATTTAATACTTTGGGTTGCGGACCATGTTTTTGAGTCGCAGTTTCTGTGCTTATGTCTCATTTTTACTCCGATAATGCATATTCATTTTGGGTATTTCTCGTTTCGTTGTGAGAAACCCTGGTCAATAAGCGGAAGATGACATTTTTCTCCTTTTGGTGCGCACAGGCTGCGTTTTGCGTGGCGCTTCCCGGAGCAGCGTGACCCGCCGGAGGGAATGGGCGTCGCCCGTTCGTGCTTGAAGTCACAAAACAAAACGAAGGGCATGCCGCCTCTCCAGATGATTAATGACATAAACATGTAAAGGAGATTTTAAACGGCAGCTCGGATACGGGAGAGAGTGTATTACTATGTATATTTCATGTACATCGCTTGTTAAGTTCACTTTTGCACAATCTTGTTCGCAGTGCGTCGATCTGTCTTCGCTCATAATTGAACCTGTCACTGTGGGTTTGTATCTGTGCACTTTATGCACTTTATCTATCTATCTATCTATCTATCTATCTATCTATCTATCTCCATTAAAACGAACAATAATTGAGCCTTGTACGGTTACTTCCTTTTGGACCGGATATACACTTAGCAGATGTAACAATCTGATTTTTAGTAATACTGTGAAATTCACTTAAATGCATTTTCCATAATGGCGACATTTAGCAGTATTAGAGCCACTTTCATTAAACAGGCACTAATGCAAATGATTAATTCGGCTAATTATTTGTAATATACTTAGAACCCCTGCAGCTCAGCAAGCAAAGCACTGCGCTAGCTATGTAAAAATGTGGGTTCTAAATCACACACAAAACTGTAACTCTTCCCTCCACTCTAAATCACTTTGGATACAAGTGTCTGAAAAATGCGATTAAGTCATCTTATAATTTTATAACGAATTTGAGATGGTATCGGCTTTATTTTTGCCACATAAAGTTTCATTACACTAATACAGTCTGTAGATAAAGTTTTTAATCTTTCGTGGAACTCGGAATTATTTGTTTATCCGCTTAAAAATCCGCGAGTTGCCAATACAATGTCCACCGATAGACTTGATTCATTAAAAGCACTTTTCAGGTTATCAAAACTGCCATCAAAGCTTTACATTACATTTACCATCAGTAATCTAGATATTTTCAACCTTTATCAGACCCACATATAAAGTAACTACTAAGTTATATATATTACTGCATTTGGCTGGGTTAGGCTATTAGACTATCATATCATACCGCGACTCCCACAAGGAAAAGCGGTGGAAAAATTACAGTTGTTATTAGGCCTATATTATTGTCAAGGATGTACAATAATTGTCCGGAATATTACTGACTAATCAAATTAACCGAAGTGAAACGCAGCCTATTAAAAGGTAATAACCACTTCGTATTTTATTCCAGTATTTTCAAATTAGGCTCAACAAACCTCATGCACGTTACCACGTCGTCTATACAATCATACAATCGTTCCTGATACCTGGAATACATCAAGCATAGTTTTGAATACCTAGTCCGTCGGTCATAGTGCGATCAATTTATAAAAAATAATTTATAATATATTTACCGATAGACATTCACATCAACTAAACTGATGCTTGAACTCAGCATGAGATCCAAATCAATACAGGGGCAAAGTGTAAAAACACAATTAAACGCATTACGTAACCCAGCTGAATTTTCAGTTTCTATTAATCGCTCAGTTTATGACTTCATAAATACAATATACAACGCGGTCATAAAAAGCAATCTTTATACAAGTGCCTGTTTTCCCCCTAGTGCTGTATCAAACTTGCGCGACACATAAACTTTTGCAATAAATTTTATAGTACAAAGTACTACATTGGTTTATTAAATATGAGTCGTAATAGATGTTGAATCACTCTACAAATGTTTACAATTTTAATTAAAGAACTGAACCGTTAATGTATTTTTAAAACTATATGCATTCAATACATGAATAAATAAAAAAACACAAGAAAAAGTAATGCTGTCTCCATAAATTAGCAATTCGGTTTATATATTTAAACGCTGATTTAGACTAATGTTTAGCACTGAATTTAAATAGATGCAACCTAATATTATATTATAATGATTCCAGAAAAGCCACGAGGTCTTGGTGTCCATGTTCTCTAGCGAGATCAATTGGTAGGCGATTCCATTTGTCTCTCATATTTAAATTAGCATGATATTGGACCAAAAGCTGCACCGTGTCGCAGAATCCATCTCTGGCGGCGTCGTGCAGGGGCGTAGTGCCGGTATTGTCCGGCTTGTTCGGATCCGCTCCGTTTTCCAATAGTAACTTCACCACTGCTGAACTCCCCATCATCGCTACCTGTGCGATGAAATACACATTTGAGATTGTGTTTGCTTCTGGAGTCCATCTGTACAAAGGATATCACATTAGTCCATCGCTGCTTTAAATCAATTACAGGACGGATAAAAGATGAGTTATTAATTTTACATTAGCGAAGTGCGAGTTTTGAAAGTCATCTATAAATAATACACAAAATTAATCCGACAAATATTTCAATCCTAATTAAACGATTGTACTTCATACATTTTAACTCATTTTAAATACAATACAATTTACAATACAATTATACAATTTACGTTAACTAAGTGTACTTCTTGGCCACGAACGCAATAATTGGAAGTTAATGTATTTAATATAAATAGGAACGATAACTTCCCACTTTACCTACGCGAAGGTTCATTTAACAACACGCTCAAAATAAGGATGGATCTGGTGGCTGGTATGTTTGCGGTTTTCATTCTAAACTATACGGGCTTTTGTAAAAAATACTGCGTGCATTTTCTGCTTCAGACATTTTGCACAAAAAAGCTTCGTGTACAGTGCAAATAACGTGATTATTATTCACTCATAAAAACTCGCATAGATACTCGCTTATAGTTAAAGGTGAAAGTGTTTTCGAAGTGGGCGTGCCCCGACAGTATTCTATAACAGATCCTTAATATTTTCGACAAGGAAAAATGTATAGATCGATGTATTAAATAAGTTAAACACCACGCGTAGTACAAGCAGTATGACTGGCAATGACGTTTAACATAACGTCACATGAGCGCATAACTGGACATACATGTGACGCAAAATAATATTATGTCATTTTAAAGGCAAACTAGATTAAATGGATACACAAACAAATAAACTACTTTGCGGTCATTTCATTCAGAACGCATTCATAGGCTATAACAGGGTCCTGAAGAGTAAAAATATGTTTGCCAGTGTTCAGGTGTCAGTGACGTTTACATAGTTTGAAAAAGAAACCAAACCAGAACATAAACACAACAGTATTTTGTATTACTTACAGATAAACCATTATATCATGATTCGGATGCCAACTAATAAAACATCGGTTATTCTCTCTGGGTACTCCATAGCTGCACCTGACGAACAGGACGGCGGAACACGCAGAGGCGTACCAACCTGCAGCGGCGTCCGTCCAAAGCTATTTGCGGCGTTAGCATCAGCTCCATTTTGGAGCAAACGTCCCACTGTCCCGGTGTTTCCATTTGCCGCCGCGGATGCGAGCTCATCCTCGAGGTTCATCTTCGTCTGCGGAGCGCCTAGTCCAGATGCGCTGTTCGACGGAACCGTGCTGACAGGTGCGGCGGCGCAGAGCGCATCGCCGGTTCGGGGGAGTCCCAGGCGGGCTGCTGCCCGACGCGAGTGCCGTCGATCGGCACTCTCCCTCTCATGCGATGAGCCGCTCTCGTACACTTTCATCCAGAGTGCTGCCTAGAACGACGGCTGCTCGCAGTGTTATGTTCTGACTTGCCCGTCGCTATTGAGCCGGACGTCACTCACGCCTGTGGCTGCGCTCATTGCGCACGCCCGGCGCCGCAGATATAAGCGCACGGGAGGGTGTTCCTCGCATTATGCACCACGCAGAGCTCATAGACGCACCCTCCCTGATGATCTCGGACGGATAGCCTTTACAGTGCACACTGACGTCCGCCTGCATCCAGTCTTTGCGTTAACCAACTTGCTGGTCGTAAAGTCGGTGTAGCGTGCATAACGATCATGCATTGGCTGTAAAATTATTCCTGCTTTTGGTCAGTTTCTCCTGGTCTGGGCCCGGTAATTTAACATTATTCTTAGCCTCACAACTAATTAAACTGGTATGCTGTATTTATTCATTCGATGACGTTCATCATCATTATTATCATTATTATTATTATTATTATTATTATTATTATTATTATTAACAACAATCATAATAATAATAATATGACGCTTCTCTTGACCGCAGATGTTGCAGCTTGTTTATAACATTCTCCACAATTATTTGACTCTTTAGTATTTTTTTCAGCTTTTTTCCACTGTTTATTGCATTATTCTGTCTTAATGATGTTGTAATGCTTCACCGCACACCCATACAAAGCACCTTGGGGCGACTCTGTTGTGAAAAGCGCTATATAAAAATAAATTATTTTTTTTTAGTGTTAATATTTCTTACTAAATTGCACGGTGTATAGATGGCTTTTCTAAATGTAGTTAGTTTAGTTAGGATTTATAAAAACTACCATACTTATATTACTATATTACTACTATAATTACTATTAAACACGTTATTAAAAATGAAATTAAAATTATTTAAATCACTATTCCAACAACGCAAAATACTGAAACAAGCTTGTCCAAATAAATAAACAGATAAGAAAATATAAATGTAAACGGGTGCATATGTGACATGCATAGTCGTAGGGGGCTGTGCAGTTTGTTGCCTGTTTGCAAACGCTGTCCTGGCACGCGCTATGGCCGACATGAAGGCTGGCACGTAGGGAGCGGCCGTTGCTGAGGGCAGCAGCGGAAAAGATGCTCAGTTGCGCTTCTACGCGCCCCGTGGCGAGAGCAGCCAGGGCTAACGGTGCACCAAGAGGATGGACGACATAAAGAAGGCTTTGGCATAGACGTTTGGCTGACCTGGCTCATATATATGACCTACATATCACGGTACATAAACAATAATGTGTCCTCAATATGTATAAATCTGTGCCCTCGATCTGAATACCGTTGACTGTACATTTTTATTAGAATCCCCAGGGTCACACCCAGTGGGTGGGAATCATCGGGTTTCTGCTTGGGAAATCCCCAAGTCGAGGAACTGTGTAAAAAGGATTATAAGCAGAGTAGGTGTTAGAGAGCACAGCCAAAGGGATCCGCCAGCATGATCAACAAGCAAAATGGAGTAATCAGCCAAAAAATATACGATGTGAAGTTTTAGATAGATGGTGAATCAAATATCTTTGTGTGCTTGTGCTGATTTTGCTTAAAATCCATCCATCCATTTTCTGTAGCTTCTTGTTCTATGCAGGATGGCGGGGAAGCCTACCTCAGAGGCAGGGAACAACCCAGGATGGGGCACCAACCCATCACAGGGCATACTCACACACCAGTCACACCCACAAGAACACCTAAGGGTAAATTGTTTTTGGACTGGGGGGGGGGGGAACTGGAGTACCCAGAGGAAGCCTCACACTGACACAGGGAAACTTACAAACTCCACACCCGTGGAACCATGACAGACACTCGAACACTCCTTACAATCAATCCTGTTGCCGTATTCTGAACAAAGCTTAGCTTATCTTTGGAGGGGTCATACCGCTTAAGGTAGCTAGCTTTCTTTTTAAAACATAGCTTAATAAAATGAAATCGCCATGTACCTGTGACAAATAAACAGGTAGTATTTTAGTAACAGGCAACCAGTAAGGATTTCTTCAGCATGCTAACAAAAGATGCAAAAGTTACATTGGCATACTAGAAGCTTATGGTTTACATATATTAATACAGACACCTATTCAATTTGCCTTGTCAGTGCACATTTCCATTTATAATAATAATTGAAGTCATAATATTTGCATACAGTTTGTTTGAACAGTAGGCTTTAAATTCAGACTTAACGTCGCTGTGATATGTAAACCGGTTAAACAGGAAAATCAGCACATTTTTCACTATGAATTGCCCTCAGTGTACATGTTGCTGGCACTGTGACTGGGACAGTAAACACATATGCACGTATTTGAGATGAAGAGTAATCCTGTCCTGTTCATTCAGTGTGAATGCTGTACCTTCAGTAATACCTGAATTGAACTTGTAACAGGAGCACACTTTTAAACAGTGATGAGCAGGCAGATACATAATGACCAGGGTGAATAGGTTAAGCTGTTGCCTTACCCTTCCAAGGTTGTGTGTTTGAATCCCATGTCTGTGTTATGTTTTGTACTCCTGTAGTCAGTGGCAGAACTACTGTACACTGGGCCCAAGGGCAAAAATGGACCATGCCCCCCCCCCCCCCTTCCAAATACAAACTTAGGGCCTGCCTGCGCCAGTTGCAGCAGTTGCAGATGATGGAATTTA
>JAODJW010000084.1:215733-226457 GCA_026777045.1 Hyperopisus bebe
TTCATTCCACCACCTTGGTGCCAGAACAGAGAAGAGCCGAGAGGTGTGTCTACCTTGTGCCTTGAGGGGTGGTGGGAAAATGATTTATATTTATGAAAGTATTATTATAATATGTTAGGACATGAAAATGTGAATGTGTCTATCGTTCTGAGAAGGGCCACAGGTTGCTGACCCCTGATCTAGCTAGTTGGCACCTTCCGCATTTTCAGATTTCTTGGAGACTCAGAAACCTGGTACACAAAGTTCCAACCCCCCATCCATCCATCTGCATATCCAGTGCACGATCACAGTAATCCTGAATTCCCATTCAAGAGGCCAAGGGTGGATGAGATGAGGGTCCCACTCAACATTCTCACACCTAAAGACAGTTCATGGACAGGAATTCACGTAAACCACTTGCCTTTGCCTTGGACAAGAAACAAGTTATTCACTGTGACACAATTGAAACACGGGTGCAATTGCAGAGTTCTGCATCAGCACAGGAGCACAGCCACAATGCCATCGCATGTAGGTGGTCCTGGCTGCAAGATGCAGGCCGTCTAGCTGTCGGCAGGCACTGCCTCCAGATCTGGGCGATTCCTTCTCTGGCTTGACTCAAACGCCTGTTCCTGGGCAGATGACAGCAGTGTCTTCAGCTGAGTTGTCCCCTGCTGGCGCCGGACTGGCCATCCGGCATACCGGACTTTATTCCAGCTGGCTGATAGAGTTATGGGCTCAGCAATCCCATCCCTAAGAGCTAATTTTATCATGCTTGTATGGTGGCTCAGTAAGGACAAAAGTCCGGGGGCGATTTTTTAATCTCGGTCCAGCCCTGCTTCCAGCAGATGTATCATTTCAAACATGGAACCAGAGATTAGTCCTGGTGGCTTATGCCTATCCCAGATGCAGGCAGGAGCAGATTGAGGTCCCCCATGTGACTGAGGACGTGACTGAGTGATGGTGGTTGTGGGGGGTGGGGTTATGTGGGTCAGGTGTGCCGGGTTGGGAATCCTGATTGGACCGAAATATACAGAATCAGCTAAGTTTCCTTGACCCGCTGTTTATCCATTGTCTTATTATTGTTCACGTCATGGGGCCAGATGGACGAAGGGATGTGTGTGTTTTTTCAGAATCATCCTGTGAATTTGAAATGACAGAATGCCGTTAGAGAGAAGAGTGCAGCTGTCTTTACGTTTCAGGCAGCCGCAGAATCGCTTTCAGCTTAAGTCTTGTCGGAAGAGACAGATGACGTAAATATTCTTTCCACATGCTCTTTGAAGAGGTTTAGAAACTTTCTGCCCCCCCCAAAAAAATGCACCCAAGTCATAAATGAGTACAAAGTTCTGCCCTTTGCTGTTACTTGTTTTCTTTCCTTATTCAAGAATGATCCACTTACTGGGAATGTGGTCCATATGCTCAGTGGAAGCAGGGGGAGACTGACCGGACCGGATAATATCCAGGGGTGTGGTTAGGTCCCCCTGAATCTGTACAAACTTGCGCTCTGTGCAGCTAGGCCCTAATGGAGGTGGTCTTGCATCTCAACTGGCTATTTTTATGGGTCCACAAGACAGGGGGACGTGGCTGTAAATCCAATCGACCTTGACAGACACATGTGGCAAAACAAAGCATAGCTTTCATCCTATTTACCCAGTAACAAAGTTAACCTGTTGCACTGCTTTGCCCAAGAAAAAACCTTTGGTACGCTGGGCCGAGAACAGAATTTCCATCAAAGGAACAGAATCCCAGCTCAGTGGCTCGCTGGCCGTCGAAGTGACCCGTGTTCGCCTTCGAAATAACCTCTACGTATGCCTGTTAGTCCTTTGTCTGGTCCTCCCGTGTGCTGACTGACAGAATCAAAGCACAGGAAGTCTTTTGTAATCGGAGTAGCCAACGACCGTGAAAGTACATGGTCCCCTGTAACGGGAATTCAACCGCCCACATAAAGTTCCGGATCCGCTCCTGACATGAGCACATCAGGAAAAAAACGCCTGGGAACCAAGTGAGGGTGACGTGTGAGCAATGTACAACTGACGAGCTTAGAAAAAGACACCCGTTTAGTCGTCGTAATGGCATTCTCCAGATTTAGATCGGCATATGAAAAACAGGTGCTATTTTTGTAGATTATCTAAATTCAAATGATCTTCTCAGATATGCAACATCGCTCGGATCCGTCGGCACGCTTCGCCTCGCACATAAAGAAGTATCAGAAGTGCAGGACAGGCAGGAGTACGGAGACGCCTATCAATGTGTGAGGCCCCGATCGCATCTGGTCTGGTTATAAATAAACAAACCTCTCCTGAACCAATCAAACGAGCTGGCAGCAGCTGGATGAATCACCCTCATTCTGAGTCGCTCACCAGACTTTTCATACCGCCGAGAAAACAGGCAGGCAGATGATTGGACAGCTTTGAATTGTTGCAGATGACACTATGCTCACGGAAGGTCAAAGGTGTGGCAGTGTTTTCCTGCCTGAGAATAATTTACAGTAACGCACACAAACAGTCCCCGATGCCACACATAACAGAAATGTCACCCACCTCAGCTGTGACCTTCACACCCGTGAAAAATCCAGCTTTCCTCCCCCTTTGGCGTTCTGAGCGATTGTCCCCTCCTTGTCTGTCTCCCAGCGTTGATTTTGTAACAGGAGTGTGGGTAATCCACACAGCGTTCAGCTTCGACCTTTGATGACTGTTTTGAAAGACTTGTCTGCTGGATTGTGGTTACGTTTATTGTCAAGATGCCCATATACCACAGTGCAGACCAGGCAAATACAAATCAATCTTTGAGCCACACTCGTATTTAATAATGTGTACATGATGTAGGTTAATTTTGGCCATTGCCTTTCTTTTACCCCCGAAAGGAAGTATTTCCCGGATTTTTAAGTGAAGGAAACGTTTTGAATACTTCTATTAAAAAACAAAAAACTTTTCAATCAATGGAAATAAAATTCACCCCCCCTCCCCCGTATAACAACATGGGCTTTGTGTGGAGGCTGGCTCACCAGTTCTGAGTCACCACATCTACCCCCCCGGTTTTTGCCATGAGGGGGGTTGCAAAGTTGGGAGCACGGTGAAAAAAAATCCACACCGGTTAGCAACAGATGCGAACAAGTCGACTGCTTAACCTGTAATTATGCATACTGTAGGTTGTAGGTTTATATCTTCCAGGAATGGTTCTCGGTCACTGAGGATTGGTGTTGATTAGCATTCTTTAGTAAGGTACTGAGGGGATCTGTCACCTACCTGACCGGGAGTCAGCAGGGGTGTTGCCCGGTTCCGTGTGACATGCCAAGAGAACCCTGAGCTGTCCACATGGGCATAGCTCTTCTATGACAGTGGAAGACTTGGCGTATTGATGTTGAAGCGAGCATTAGCAGAGCCGCAACCAAAGATCTAACCTCATTCCCTACAGCCGGACTTAACCACATAACCTGCTGTTTTAGTATTGTGTTCATGATCATTTGTTTGCTTTTCTGTTTGTGATTAAAAGGCAAGAAGCCTTGAGGAGAAATATATTGGGCTCTTGCAGAACATTCCGGGGAGAAACGGAAGGGGGGCTAAAAACATAACAATGAGTAATCGGGTACCGTGGAACCGACTCGGAACACCGGATGAGGGCCCGGTTGAGCTCCAGTGCTGGAAAGAGGAATCTTTGGCTCGGCGCCCACATTGTGTGATGCGTTTATGACATCATAAGCGCACAATGGGCCGTTTGAAGTTTATCTGAACCCGGGCCACATTTGCAGGCCTGGCGAAGCACGCTTCCCTTCCCATGCCACCACTTCGGAAACTCCTGTCTGGTCACATTTCCGATCAGATACTGTGCCACGTGTGTACGTGTATGTCTGCGTATGCGTTTTTGTGTCTGTTGGATGCATTTCCACTGCAGAGCTATGTCATGTCATAAATATTTGCTGAGGTTTTTCTGAGTTGGTCTTTTTTTTTCCTACATGTCGGCCCACTTCTGGCAGAGTCTGCCTACGTCAGCACCATGGACAGATGCCACCTGCCCCTCCCACCATCTCAATAGCGGGCATGAGTAACATGCATCGATCTCACACTGGCAAACCGGTGCTGTCTCCCTGCCCAAAGGAGAAGGAAAAAACAAGAGAAAAGAGATGTATTCCTGCCCCATGTTTACATCCAGCATGAAGCCTCCGATCGTAATCTATAAGACAAGTTGTAATCATGATGGAAACTTCTAGAAGCGTCCTCATCCTCCCTGCAATATAATGTGACTGGCTTGACATGACACCATCACCTAATTTGGAAAAAAAAACAGACTGCTTTATTTTCATAACATGTTATTTTTGAAGACTTTGCTACATATACATTATAAGCCTGCAGCTACAGGTAAGGGGCTGTCTTTGCAGAAAGTACCACAGCACACATCACAGCGGCACACAGGTGAATAGCTGCTGTTTTCTGGCTGTGTAGATGCTGCCCAGCCCACTGGAGTTGTGTTCACTGGCTAGCGTGGCCTCCGATTGGATGCTTAAAATCGGGGAGATTGCAGTCAAACTGAAATCTGCTTGACATTTCCTGTGCGGAACGCTTCTTGTTTTTTTTCTTCTCTTTGGGTCTATATTTTGCCCGCAGTCCTGAGCTCTGGGTAGCGCTAGAAAAATAGCTGTTGATCCATCACTGAACCATGAACTGCTTTTTGTTCTGTAGATCTTTACGGACAGCAACCGAAAACAGCCCGGTGTTGTGATTGGTCGGACGAGCAGGGAGCGGATAATCAGGGTCCAGACACGAAAGTCCAGGGAACGGGATTTATTAGGGCAAACAGGCAGACAGGGCACAATACGATCGAGATGTTAACGATGGAAGTGGGGATACAGACTCTGACGTGGACTTACATACACAGGATGAATCGAAATAACAAGAGACAGGTGATAACAATCAGGAATTCACATGAGGTTAATGAGGGGGTGTGGCACACGAGAGGATCGAACGAGCAGGTCATGACCCCTGCAGTTATTTAAATGGTAACCAGTGTTTCATGCCAGCCCTGCTGAACCTTAACACAGACTCATTCTGCTATCAGATACCTTAACACGACTTGACTCCTCGACCATGCACCTTAACACAGAATCAGTCTTCTATCAGAAACCTCAACATGAGTTGACTCCTCTATCATGGACTTTAACACAGACTCATTCTGATATCAGACACGTTAACATGAAATCACTGTTCTATCATGCACCTTAACACTAACTCATTCTGCTATCGGATACCTTAACATGAATGTACTGTTCTATCATGCACCTTAACACAGATTCATTCCGATATCAGACACCATAACATGAAACCACTTTTCTACCATGCACCTTAACACTGACTCATTCCACTATGGGATACCTTAACATGAATTTCCAGTTCTATCGTGCAGCTTAACAGAGACTAATTCCACTATTAGATACCTTAACATGAATTTACTATTCTATCACGCACCTTAATAACACTGATTCACTGTAATATGAACTACCTTAAACACAGATTTACTCATATCGTATTTGAAACGATTTTCTTTCTTCTTTTTAGAGTAACAGGTCAATATTTAATAATATACGGAACTGTCGGAACACGGAAGAGAGTTCCGGGCAGGTGTGGGCGGGGAAAAATCTCACCGTGATGCTTCTGTGCTCAGACGTCTCCGTGTCTGAATCTCTCCGCCAGTAACTCGTGAGTGGGCGGCGGCTTCCTTCCGCCATCGACCTGCTGATGTTTGCTGAGGCCGGCGGGCGGGAGGGGTGGTTATTATGTGCGACGGGAAGCAGAGAACATTCAATGACAGCAGCAGGGAAGAATCTCTAAAATAATCAGCATCCGGTACTGCGTAATAAAGGAATGAAGTGTACATACGGTCCATAATTATATAAATGGTAGCTGCAATCTCATTATCTACAATTTCTGCCAAATAAAACATACAGTGCAGTGAGAAAAATATGCAGTTGAGGTTTCAAGTGTGGATGTGGGTTTGTATTTTTTTTTTAGTTCTGTGTAATTTTAGGAAGGTCTTACTGAGAATCTCAGGAGTTGCAACCTAAACATTCTGCAAATGCTGAAGTTTTTTTATAGCGCAGTCATACAAAAAGGTGACACAAATGCCCCCGAGACGATTAGCACGACGGATTGCATGAAGACGGCCTGTCATACATTGTACATGGGCAGAAAGCACCGCATATTTGGCCGCTGCTTTCGCTGAGGCACTCCCGGTGACCCGGTGATTTACTTTAAGTCCGGTGATTATCCGCCTGTCGACCTTTGGTACGGTAAACACCAATGTTTCTCCCGTCGCGTACCGATATGCGTCCCGCTCGGCTTATCTACCCGCGGCAGCCCTTCTGGGGGATCCTCTGGCGGGTACCAAATTACCGTCGCCGATGCAAAGGAAAGACTGGCTTTATACGTCATCTATGTGGCTGGCAATGTGCACAACTTTAAAACCTGAGACCTGGCATCCGGCTAATCGGGAAATGGGATTTGGAGAAAAAGCCATTATAGACTAATTATTAAAAAACATGTATTAACTATTAATTCAATTAATTGGAATGGTCGGATAAACTACCGTACCTTATCTATTTCACGTTACACATCATCCTCCGTGTACCATTATTTGAAAACATTTTTGTTTGCCATTATTTTGTCACACATTTCCTTACATGGTTATCGATTACGCATGCAATTCCGTGGCTTTTTATATTGTTCATTTTGCATCATGTCTTTTTTCATTTACACAAAGCAAATATGCTTCATCTGCAGTGTCAGTGGAATTTTAAACCAGAACACTGGTTTAAAATTTTAATTTCGCTTCGAACAGTAGTGTATTTGATTGAATCATAATCATCTTAACGAGCAAACATTCTAACAGAAAGGACTGCAGCCGTTTGAGAAATGACTTCATCCATTAACGCTTATCTGACTGGGGGTGAACGAGGCTGCCTATGCCAGGACGCACACCCATCCACGAAGGGCGATTTGGAGACGTTGATCCTCTGTCTTTTGGACTGTGCCCACAAAGCCACACAAACTCGGTGCCAAACTGCAGTACACGGGCGCGGCCATAGCTGTACAGACCGAGGTACCACATCATCTAGCTTCAGGTTAGATAAGATTAAAATAAGGTGTAGTGCCATGAGCTGCAATGTGAGGATCTCGCCAAGCGTCCGTAGATCGCAGTAAAAACTAGCAATGATTAACGACATTTAAAGCAAACGAGGGGCAAATCTGCCGAAGATATGCGACTGAGCTGTTTACTGCTTCGTTATTGTTGTATTTATTGCGTCACTGTGCACTGAATTATTCAAGCTCAGCGATTATTTATGCTGGAAATCGCTGAGTGACTGCCAAAGGTTGGGTGTTTGCGTCCCCCTTCCCCACTCTGACCTAATGGCCAGGGAAGGGCATTTAGCGCAGTTCCAGGGGCAGGATTTTCAGATAGCACTGGGCTGCCTGTCATGGGGATTAGGGATAATCACGTAGCAGACCTCGCATATCTTCTCTCAGTTTCGTTTCACCGCGTGTGACCTTCCGCCGTTCCTGGAAAATGTGACCTAATTAAACAGCAGCCGCGGCGGTGCAGAATAATCAGGGTTTCATAAATGTCTTGGCGGAGCAGCTTCTTGGGAATTGTGCCAAGATTGCGCTATTGTTGAGAAACTGTAGACTGTTTCAGATCCCCAGAATGCAATTGCAATTACACACAATTACACAATTGCGACCGCATCTGTAGAAAATACAGTAGTATGGCATTACGTTTGGGAAATAATGGACAAGAATGTACAAGTATGGCGATTCATAAATTGTTGCTGATAAATGATGTTATGCATCCCATCCACTGTGTTCCCCTGCCTTCTGCCATATGCTGCCTGACATAGACTTTATGCCACCCCCCGACCTTGTGTAGGATAAGCAGCTAGAAAATGGATGGATAGAAGCGGCAATATATCCAGTGGACACTAGGGGACAGAAGTAACCCACCGGCGAAGCAGTCCTGTTAGTCTGGAAATCTTGGACCGGCTGAGGTATATTTACTGAATGTTATAAAATCATGGAACGTTACTGTGTGGGTGTGTCAGTACTGTAACTGTAAACATTTTGACAGTTATCTGATGCGTGAGCTGCTTTAAGCAAAACGGCCGTCTTAATGCGCAAATTAATTAAGAATTCACGGCGTTAATCTGACACAAGCAACTTCCAGTTCTGCGTGGAGCAAAACTGTTTCCTCACATTATTAATTTGAGCTAAACGCCATCAAAATATATGCCGTAAATTCATCTAAAATATTTCTGCAAAATTTCAAGATTCTCTATGTGACCGCAGCTACTGAGTGCAAATGGGAGGAAAGGTTACAGAGTTTGATTTTGTGTGACAGAGGACGCCTCCATGAAATTAAACACATCCAGCGTGCTGCTAATGAATCCGGGTCACTAACATCTAAATGTATCTTAATTAAGGACCGCGTTGCCCCTGCTAACCCCCCCCCCCCCCCATCCCGGAGGCACTTTTGCCAAGCATTGCTTGTCAGACCTGTAGTGTCAGTCCCCGCTTCTGAAACTGCCCCCGGGCCAGGGTGTTCGGGACGGGCGGGCACAGCAGGTGCGAGGCACGTGCACGCGCCGACGTCAGATCGGGTTCTCCTTCAAGTTGAGCGCGGCGGCTCAATCCGACTGATTAATCCGGTAACCGCATTAATTTAGACTCTTCGGCGGCGCGTAGCTGTTTAACACGCTGTCGTGATATTAGGGCCTCTGGTGGTTCAGCAGCTGTGTGCCCTAAACGCTAAGGTCGCGTCACTCACAAGGTTATTAAAGCATTAGCGCGACGGGAAGTAACGCGCGGCTGATGGAGGACTCAGGTACCCGGGTGTCTCCTTCAGAGCTCATCCATTCCAGCAGGGAGGGTCTTAGGGAGGCAATCGACCGCTTGCCTTGTACCTGACCTGTGCATCATGTGACTGTCGCGCCATACCAGCGCACAAAGAAGGGTACTGTGTCTTTTCTTGAGCAGATTCAGTGGTCAGTTTGTAGATGCAGAATGTAGCGCTCTCTCTCTCTCTCTGTGTGTGTGTGTGCGTGTGTGTGTGTTTTAGTGGAGCATGCCCCTGCTCACGCTGCCCCACCTCTGGCCAACTCCTGCTTAAGTCACCGTGTAACGCCTCGAACCCCTGGAACCGCGAGGCCCCTTGTCCCCCGGTGCTGACCCAACCACTGAGGCGTGGGAGGGGGCACCTAGCCGTCACTCACCTGCCCCACTGCAGAGACGAAACATGCAACTTACTGGCAGATGTGTGACACCGCACAAAAAAAATCTAGGCTCGACTCCCCAGCCTTAACGGCTGGATCTGTATATCCCATATGTGTGCGATTCTGGAACAGTGCATGTAATCAGAATTATCATAATCATTTCTTGCAGCTAAAAGCGTTAACGCGGCGAGCTCACCGTTGAATGAAACCTGATTTGTCTGCCAGCTTGGGAAAAATGCATTGCTGCGAACCCGCCACTAGATGGCAGTGTTTTAACGAGAATGCAGTGACGGTCTGACCTTATTCCCTTAACCGTCTAATTACACATTAGCGCGTAATATTCTGTTCCACTACCATAGATTTTAGATGAATGGCTTTCCATCCCACAGCCCCCTCCCTCTATCGCCCCCCCGTCCTCACACTGTTCCAGGCAGCTTCCCTCAATTACTGTCACAGGAAGGCAAACAGACCACAGTGGATCTCCTGCTCAGCCGTGGATAAATGTTCCCAGGCGATTTTTTTTCTCCCTCGCCACAGTGGGATGCCCAGTAAACCCAGTAAAAACACATTTTTTATTGATATTTTAAACCACAAGCTTTAAAACACAAGAAAATTTCACACGGCGAATTATCTGGTTTTATTTTCATTTATTTTTTCCCTCTCGGGCAGGTGTTTGGTGAGACCGGGCTCTCTGCTGCCTCTGGTAGTCCGTTACCAATTTATTCATCCGTCGACTTTCCTGTGACATTGTCAGATGCAAACCAGGAGAATTTTTTATTCTCCCGTTTCAGACAACCATCTTTTATCGGGTGGTGCTACAGGACGCACCAGGAACATAAAAAGTGACCAAAATATGTAAATAAAAAATAAAAAGAGGTGGTTTACAGGATATGGCGCAGTGTTAATTTAAAACTGTGGACAAACCAAATAGCCACAATCAATTCTGATTTACGTAGAAATATTATAAACAGGAACCTTGTAAAGGTTTAAGGCACAAGGAGTCACATGATGCAGTCTGAGCCAATCAGACTTCCCATCCAGCTGGACGGTTCCAGCTACACTTGACGACCCACTTGTCGTTAGCAACCAGAGGGGCTGAAGTGTCTTTTCCGCACCTCCAGAGATGATTTCAGTTGATGGCTTATTCCACGTGAGCGTGGGGGGGGAGAGGGCGGGTTGGCTGGGGGGGGGCGGGGGGGGGGGGGGGGGGACATAACGCACGGCACCAAGGCGTAGCCAGCAGCGTGCTCACGAAAGAGGCCGCGCCGATGTCTTTATTGCTCGTCGTCCCCGGTGCCTCGTTAAGCGAGCGAGTACGCCCCCCCCCCCCTTTCCAAAAACCCCCTCGTACGTGAAATTCCTCGTTTCCTGTTCTCAAGCGTGAGTAATTGAATCATTCGACACGGCAGATACGCGTGGCGCGCGCCGGCGGGGGACAGCGTCATGACGGTCATGGTGGCGTTGCGTTCGCTTTCCGCCTGCCCCCCTGTCCCCC
>JAODJW010000084.1:291673-312161 GCA_026777045.1 Hyperopisus bebe
CCCGAAGCAGGCCTGAGGCACCTTCAGCCTGAATGCCGTAAGCCTTCACAAGCCTTGGAGGCCCCCAGCCCCCCCACGTGGCCGCGGGAGGCAGTGGGTCGCCACGGGAACGTGTCCCTGAAGACCTTTTACAGCGAGGCCATCAGCGAGGGGGGGGGGGGGTTTCTACTCTGCTGGGCACACACACACACTCACACACACACACACAAAAAGGCAGACACACACAAACACAGACAGTGACACACAGACATTCACACAGACACATACACAGAAACAGACAAACACACACAGTGACACACACACACAGACAGACCCAGAAATAGCAGCCTTTAATTTTATAATTAAAAAGCGGTGATTAACCTAATAAAAACGGCCTTACGATCTTTCCAAGCTTCATCTGATTACAGTTCAGTCAGGCATCAATTCTCCCGTCCTCCTCTCGCCCCGGGGCCATACGCCCCCCCCCGCCAAGTCGAAACAAGCAATTAGGCAGCGTGGGACCAATAGGGTGAGGAGTGCGGATGGAGGGAGCCCCAGAGGGCCTCGTTAAGCGGGTACAGCGTGGAGGGCGGTGGTGCGGGGACTGCCCACGCCAGCCGTCACCTCATGCCCCCCCCACTTCTGTGCAGCTCGCCGATTTAATCCTTTTTACCCCCGCTAGCGGAAATCAAAAGAATGACAGCAGGACAGAGCACCCCCCACACACACACATGCAGACATGGGGCGTTGGGTCCAGGGCACTAGGGCTGCAGCAGGTGCTGTTCTGTAAGCCGCGGAGGGTTGTGGGTTTGAATCCCGAAACCTCCACGGCATGTGTCTGAGTTTGGATGTCTTCCCCATATTTGTGTCAGTGTCCCCTGGGAATAACGTTTCCTCCTGGTGCACTAAAACAGGCAGTTAGTTACACCGGCGTCTCCGAATTGCCCTTAGAGTGCGTGTTTATGTGTGTGTTTGTGTCTGTGCCCTGAGATGGACTGGGATCCTGTGCCCTGCCTTGTGCCCCGCACTTCCAGGCAATGATTCCAGGATTGCCAGAACCCTATAGCCATGGAAGACTGATATTGAATATGTGGTCAAGTCCAGCGTGACCCGAATCGTGCTGTTAGCATTTAGCGGTAGCGTAACCGTTAGTGTCAGCATTAGCATTAAGGTTAGCATTAGGGTCATTCGTTCTGCTAAGCGGCGGGTTAATAGAGTCAGAGTGCAGACCCCCGCCAAAAAAAGGGGGGCGTAACAACAAGGTGCGAATACCCCCAAGTGACAAGTGTGCCCCCGCTCTGGATAGTCCCCTGAGGGCTTACTCTCTTTCCCTCCCGCTATTCCTCTTTCGACACGTGAAGTGAGAAGCTTGGGCCCATCCCAGGCTGGGGGGGGGGGCGGCAGTGGGGCGAATGACAGACAGCTGCCTGCATCGCTTGGATTTCCGGGTGCGGGGGCTGATGTTTTATGAAGGCGCCGGATAGGAGGGATCACCTAAATGCCTGTATGTGACAGGAGAAGGAGGGGAAGAGGTGAGAGGAAGGGGGGGTTACATCATATGCCTTAAAAACGTGTGTTTGTAGGAAGTGCTAAAAGTCACAGTAGGTTAGCATGCAGAGCCGTCCCAAGCGTGACTGATCATACACTGCAGCACGTGGACAGCGGGTGACAGCCAGCACTGGGCACCCCCAGCTATCCCTCACATTTCCAAAAGCATTTTTTTAAAATGATCCTCCCCCCATTCCAAACCATTTTATTCCTCACTCCCCCCAGCCCACATATTCTGAAAGACACTCAATGGCTGTTTACCAAGATCCCCTACTGGGCGTGTGGAATTAAAACTTTAATGGCTGGGTGGCAGTAATACAGCTTTAATGTGTAATAAAGGGCCTTTAGGTGAATCGACTAATGTCAGCGGCCCCTAATGTCAGGCAGCGGCCCCAAGTCAAGCAGGGGCCCCATGTCAAACAGGGGCCCCAAATCAAGCAGGGGCCCCAAGTCAAACAGGGGCCCCAAGTCAAGGAGTGCCAGGTGACTTTTGTTCCCTCCCAGGCTTGGCTTCACCTGACAATAAGGAGGAGAGGGAAGGAGATTAGCGAGAGTGCTGGGGCCAGTTGTGGAGGGGTTGGGGGGGCTTTTGCCTCCTATCTGTGCGTCAAGCTGTGTTTTTATCATGGGGGTTAGCGGAGGGTCTAATCAGCCACCACTAGTTGGCCGGCGTGACGCAACTGGAGATTTAAGTAACTGTGGGGGGTTGGGGGGGGGGGTGACATCACCTCTTCTGGGTGTGGAGGGGGGGCTTTCCCTGTGTAAGGAGCATCTCTCCCACCACCAACCCTCCATCTAACCCTTCCTGGCTGCCCAGAACAGGGATATTCCCAGCGATCTCCGTGGTGGGCATGCTGACATCCATCCTGCTGTTACTGTTGCCATAGTTACAGTTCATCCATCCTTCACCAGAGCTCCTCGTTCAGGGTGGCGGTGAACCTGGAACATATCCCAGAATGCACCAGGGATGTGGCACGGGAACATCGCCAGGGAAACGTGCCAATCTGGCTGGATGTTTAATAATTAATAATTCATAATTAATATTTTATGCTGGATTACAGCGCCTCGCCTTGCCTAAATATTTTAATTACAGGCGGAATAACCACATGTCTCTCTGCCTTTTTGAATTTTGAATGAACAGACCGAGTGAAGCACCAGAATTTTTGTCAGGGCTAATGGAGCGGAATAAGTGAGTGGCGCGAGCTGATTGGCTGCCGGGCTTCCAGCGTAAGCGGATCAGTGGCATTGTCCCGGCGCCGAGGCGCGGGCAGGCCGCCGCGGGGGAGGGGCGGCTCAGATGAGATTAACCCAGAGCTGAGCCACTACGGCGTCCACGATGATGGAGCAGGCCAACCCCGGGGGCTATTAAAACCGGCCCGCAAAGGCGCTCAGCTATGCAGGCAGGCCTGGCCACCAACAACCCCCCCCACTGCTGCAGCGTAAAAACAAATCTCCTTTTCTGCTCCCAGCCCCAAACTATTGAGTCAACAAATATGACCGCTGTCAGGAATGGGGCGGGGCCACCTTTCAAACTGGACCGGGGCCAGAGGTAGATCATTGTCAGACAAGAGCCACCTGCCTAAATCGGCCCAGGGATGGAGGAGAGGGAGGGCCTGGCCGACGGGTTGTGGACTGAGCGTGGCTGGGGAGGGGGGATAACGAAGAAAGCATGGTGTCTGAGAAGCACTTCGCTGCAAGACAAAACCAGCCTGCTGACTCTATTATTCTCGTCCTTTAATTTGAGATACTTTAGTCTTAGAAATTTGCTAACTAACAGCTAACACAGATAGTAACAAATGTTTTATGGATAACGCTTCACATTAACTTCACCTTCAGAATACATTTATGTGTTAAGTATGTGTGCCTGTAATCACAAGGTCACCGGTTCAAACCCAGCCTCAGCACGCCTGTGGGTCCTTCAGCAAGGCCCTTAACCCCCAGCTCCCTGGGCGCCCCAACGGGTGGCTGCCCTTCGTGGACAGCTTACTCTACAAAGAGCAAGTTGAGGGAGGCGTAAAAGACAATTTCCCCACGGGGATCAATAAAGTATTGATTATTGATTATTATTATTAGTAATAATAATTATGAATTGCATTCAGAATACTTTCAATGAACAACACACGGCAGCATAATATTTATTAATAACAAACATTAAAATTGTATAAGCACATGTTTGTTAATGTATATTAATGTATATAAGCTGTTATGGAATGTTCGGATGTTATGGTGTACTTACACGCTGCTTATGAATGTTCTATGAATGCATTATGAAGGTGCACTGAATGGTCTATGAATGCATTATGAAGGTGCACTGAATGTTCTATGAATGCATTATGAAGGTGCACTGAATGGTCTATGAATGCATTACAAAGTGTTTTGGGTGTTTTAAGTGTTTCATTTCTGGATGGTCAAATCTCTAATGGTGATTCTGAAAGGGGGCGCTGTTTAAAAGGTAATGTAAAGCGTTACCATTTTATGAG
This sequence comes from Hyperopisus bebe, assembly GCA_026777045.1. Taxonomy (NCBI): domain Eukaryota; kingdom Metazoa; phylum Chordata; class Actinopteri; order Osteoglossiformes; family Mormyridae; genus Hyperopisus; species Hyperopisus bebe. Next base: position 295,681 of record JAODJW010000084.1, read on the forward strand.
ATATTCTGCTAGCTGTCCTTACGGTTACGGATAGCACAGCTGCCTGAGCCTTGTGATATTATTGCTGACAGAGATATGAAGAGAACATTTGCTGGTGTCTTTTCAGAGAGAGGCTCCGTTCAGGCAGTGGTGAGGTCACCCGAGTCGCCGCGGTCACCGCGGCTGCCGCCGGCCGCCCTGCATCTGGACCCTTTGATGTTTTGTCTAATTGGGAAGGAATTTTGATCTTTGACCCAAGCTGTGGAAAGCTGATCAAAGGGAGCTTCTCTGAAAAAAAAAAAACACAGACGTTCACAGACGCGCTGACACATGCACACACACATACACACACATGCAGACACACACACACATACACACACAAGTTGGTCTTCCTATTTAAATGGGGACCATTCATTCATTTCTATGGGGAAAAACACTAATCCCAATCACAACACCCTTAACCCCTACCCATCCCTAACCTTAACCATAAGTAACCAACCCAAATACAAGACTTTTGGCATTTTTACTTTTTTGATTGCATCCACAGATTTTTATAAAACTGCGGTTATCCAAATAGGGACCTCAAAAGATGTCCCCAAAAGTAGGGAAATTTCAGGTTTTACTACACTTTGGGAACAATTTGGTCCTCAAATGTGATCTCTGCAAACCCACACGCGCACACACACACACACACGTGTAGCTGCAAGGGGTGTAAAAGGTAATTAAACTGTGGCTTTGAGTATTTAAAGTCCCAGTAAGTTTAGAATGGTGACAGCAGATCCTGGGAAGAGTTTCTTCTCGTGGGATGACTGTGTACCGTGTGGTTTTTCTGGAGCCGGTCTGGTTCACGCCTGAGGTTGGAAAAGGCGAGTGTCCGGGTAGGGTTGAGGAATTTGGCTTAATCGTCACTGGAAGTGGTGTGTGGTGAACAAGCCGGGCGTTTGGCAGGTGTAGGCAGCAGGGACTTGGTGTCACGGGGCAGCGGAAGGAGAGCGAGAGTCAGTCTACTGGCTTTTCGTTTTTTTTCCCCCCGAGTCTTTCTGAGCCTCTCGCCTGCCGTGAATATGGACACGAAGGGTCGGATATTACCGGACAAACGCTGGTCTCCCCTCATCGGCTGACATCTCTTACTGCCTGTTCCCCCGCGACCGGTCTTTAGTCCACGTGGCCAATGTAAACAGGGGGCGGGGCTTGAAGGGTGCATGCACGCCCACACGCACACACACATACACACATCCGAGCAGAGATCTACGGGCTCCGCTAAGGCTCTCAAAGGTCGGGATGCAGTCAGCCGGCACGTGTCGAAATAATCGGCAGGGTGCCGTGCCGCCCTTCTCCAGGAGCGTGCGGAGGATCCTGGATCGCGGGATCTGGCGTGTGGGTCATGGCCTGTTTGCTGCCGGCTGGCGGCTCAGTCCCTCGGGGGCATGGGGTGCGGGGTGGGGGGTGCTGTGCTCATTTCGATGGAATTCGTTGACCTTATCGCAAGTAAAAATGATCACATGAGAAAGGAGGAAGTTGTGAAGAAACCAGGCCCCCCACCAGCGGAATATCAGGGCCGTTTGCCCAATCTGCTTCTGAGACCCTCTTCCTCTTCCAGTGAGGGGGGGGGGGCTGGCATCTGGCCAAGAAGATAAGCCGGAGGCCCTGTCAGTGAGTGAGATCAGGCAGGGGAAGCCAGCGAGCCACATCCCGTGAGATCCAGTCCGGTGCTTCCAGGCAGCCAGCACACTGTGCACTATTGTGTGCGGCTGAGGGAAAAAAAAACAGAAAGAGAAGGAAGGGGGTTGGTGAGTGCTGTTGGGGGGGGCCAGGGGAGGTGGAGGGGGGGCGGGTTTGGTGGTGGAGGAAACCCAGGCCCTTTGTGTGAAAGGACTCCGCGGCAAAGAGATTCCGTGTCTGCTTGGCTCAGCAGGTTAGTGTGGATCCTCAGCCTGCTGGCCTCTCTCTCTCCGCCGCCGTGTCTCGTCCCCGATTCCCCAGCTACACATGTAGCCCGGAGAGGCCGCCGGCAGAACCAGCCCCCCCCCCCCAGCCACCCACCCCCGGTGATGAGAGCAGACGTCAGACGGCCCTATGAATATTGATGCGGAGGACAGTCTGCTTCACAGAAGAACAGAAGGAGACAAGATGGCGCCCTGTAGGATTGTGTGAAAGCGGAGAGCCGGACGGTTTGCCGGAATTCCGTGCGGCGGAGGGACGCATCGCCAGGTAAGCGCTCTCGCCCGCGTGGGCTTTCTGTCCGCGAGGCTGTGTTGCTCCCCGGCTGCCGTCCATCTTTGTGCATGTGGAAGCCGGGGCTCGGCTGTCGTTTGTGAGAGGCACCGTAATAAGGAGGGAGGTATTAATAAGCCTTATCCAACATGGCTGACATTTTTATTTTCTGCTTTTTTTCTTCTTTGTAGTTACAAAGTACAGCTAGCTTTGTCGTTTTTTTTTTTTTCCTAAGCCCCCCCCCCCCCTTTTCTTTTTTCTCTGAACATTTTTCTCTCAACGTTTTAGGAAACAGAGACATTTAGACATGACTGTACGGCACTCCTCCAGTCATTAGTCACAGATGCGGCTGCTTTGGAGTCTCTGTATGCTGCCTGTTCCTATAGGACTCCACTCTATTTGCAGAACCTGTAAGCTGAAAGTTTTGAATTTTGGGGAAACCTTTGTCTTTAACAGAATATACATGCTTTTCTAAGTGTCTGAAGCTCTCTTCCTTCCCCCTCTGTTCTCTCTTCCTCTGGTAATTTTCTGAGTGCTCGTGTGTCGCTGCTTTGGTTAAAAGGCTGGGGGTAGCTTGTAAATACAAAAGTGCATGGAGCCCCCACTTTCCCTCCAGACAGTCCATAGCACTCTGTGTCCAAATAACAGGGGTAGGTAGCGTCACTGCTAGCTTTGTGTGTCCAACAAATGAATCCCCGGCACACAAACACAGACACACAAATTCGTCAGTGAATGACAAGCAGACACAAAGAGTAGCACAGTCCAAAAGGGAGCGTGTGTGTGTATTTGTGTGTATTTGTATGTGTGCGTGTGTGAGGGTCATGTATATATTACATTGTCCCCACAATGTAATAAAAACATGTTACTCTGACATTGTGGGGACCATATTTTCGGTTCCCACAAAACTCAGTCTTATGAATTGCAAAAAATTTTTTAACATGTCAAAAGTCTTGTATTTTGCTTGGTTACTTATGGTTAACTTTAGGGCTGGGTAGGGGTTAAGGTTGTCATTGTTGGGATTAGAGTTTTGCCCATAGAAATGAATGCAGAGTCCCCAGAAAGATATGAGTACAGGGCTCTGTGTGTGTGTGTGCGTGTGTGTGTGTGTGTGTGTGTAGGTGGAGGGCGGCAAGGGGAGAATTGTGATGATTTAGCACTACAAGTTCAGAAGCTTTAAAAGAGGGGTGGGGGGGGGGTACACGAAGAGGAATTTGGAACAGGTTTCTCCAGCCTCTCAGAAGTTATTTTTTTTATTTTTTTATTAAATCACATTTCATAACTCTCCCCCCACCCGTTTGCTGATTCGCTCCATATGTCTCAAAGTAAAAAAAAAAAAGAATAGTGTTTTCGGAGTATTTCCTGAATGGGCTTCATGACAGTCTACATGTCCTCATTAACGGAAATCACGTAACTTTGTGTGCTCACTGACTGCGTGTGAAGTTTGCATTCTTGTGCTCTGTTGTCGTGGTTACCAGATATACCGGTTTGCCAACGTTAATGTACTGACCAAGAAAATATAACACTTAGGACAGGAAAACTGCTGTGTTTCATGAAAGGCTGTCAAAAATAATGCTCATTAGACGTAAATGATCATTTTTATAGCTACTATAAAAGTAATGCAATTCACGGCGTAAATCACTTGATTAAAGCATTTTTTTGTGGGAATGAGTCTTTGCCATTTGTAATCTGTTTTGCTCGAGTAATGCTTGAGGTTTAAAAGTGACCCTCTCTGTGGCACCTGCACCGCCGTTACTCCACGCTGTTACTCCATGCTGTTACTCCACGCTGTTACTCCATGCCGTCACCCCGTGCTGTCACCACTGACCTCAGACCGTAAAGGAGAAACGTTACAAACCCTAACTGTAGACAGTTTACATAACAAAGTGAGGGTCTCACAGACCTGAGGAGAGGGCCCACAAACAGGGGCCACTTTCCATCACAATACACATAAAGGCATTAGTGGGAAAAACAGGATCACAGGACCAGTAATGAGGTGAGGCTGATGTCATTAGGCAGGTAGGTAGGAGACGACGCGCATGTTAAACACACCTTTAATGAGGAACGAGGTGCAAACGGCCACTGCTTCACGTTCTAAGGTATTAGCTAATACATTAGGATCCACTTCAGAGCCCATGGGAGGGGGATATGACAGATAAGTATGCTACTTGTTTGTGTATTTGGGTTGTGTATTCCGAAGCCTCTGTGTCATGATTGGCTGCCTGCAACCCGAGGGGCGGGTGCTGGTGTGTGTAAAATGCAAATGTTTGTGAGGGGAACATGACGAATGCGCTCTAATGCGGAAGTATAAATAAAGTCTTCATGCCTGTAAATATAAAACGGAGGATCTCCTTTAGCAGCAAAAGCTTCGCAAATAACAATGGATCAATATACAGAAATAGCAGAGATGTGCCATGACTTGACGGGCAGAGTCTTAAAGGGACGGCACCTAGTAAAGGAAATTCGGCCTTGTTGTGATTTTAAAAACTTCTGATATTCTTAAGATCTATTTTTAATAACTATTTCCATCAAATGCTTAGACCTGGACCGTCACTCCACAGTTTTTCTGAGAAATAGGGCGGTCCCATCGTCACCCATGCTGCATGTGTTGTGCGAACAGTCTTTGTTTTGATATAGTGATCGTGTTGTTGGTAGCCAGTCACACCATGTCAGCATTACTCACAAGGGAAGATTTGTGTGTGTTTAGACAAGTCACGGTGCGAGTGCAAGAGTCCCTTAATTGGCAAGGTTTACTTATTGTACTATGCTTCACCAAGTTAACATATTTGGGATTGGTGAACTGTGAGAAAAAACATGTCCTAAAAACTCTGCATGGGCCAAAATCACAAACTTAAAATCGAAACAGATCAGCCTTTAATAATGTGTGAAAAAGTTTGTCCGTGACAAGAAAAAGATGCACATTTGTTTGTGTTCATGCTGACTGAAGCAGATTCTGGAGAGGCTGGAAGCTCGCAGCTGCTGTCAACTCAATACATTGGATTGTTTGATAGTCCCCACACGGACTCAAGAGTCCGGTTCAGTTGGCTGTAGATAAGTTGCAGTGTGCTCACTTGATTCGCTTCAGGTGACTGCCTGCCTTCCTGCGGGAAGTATCTGTTTGTGTTTATAGCAAAAGAAGCTGGTAGCTGTTGCCTGGCAACCTTACAGACGCACGTTAGAATTGGAGGGAAAAAGTTGAGGAGTGAAAGGAATCCTGGGATAGCAGAGAAAATGCATCTTTGGCCCAGATCTGTAGTTTACAGTCAACGGCAGTCATGAATGAACTAGTGAAGTTATGAAAAGAGTGAGTAGGGATGAAGAGATGAGTAGGTCATATCCGCACTCATGACCGGCAGGTCGTTTGCTTGGGAGAGCCCTCCCACTCGGGGATGCCGTTTTCCTGAAGCCGCGGTGAATTGTTGCTGTTTCCGCCAAAACCCTGCCGATAATGCTCCGTCGCCATGGCGCTCCACGACCACGCTGTGTGTCACAATGGGCCAGTCCAACCCCTGACCCCGCTATCCCAGGGTTCATATTTCGGACTGGAGGCCAAACAGTGACACCCGAGAACAATTCTGAACACTGACCCCAAACAAAGGACGCACAGTGTGGGGGAGGTTAAGAGCCGACCAAATTGCTTAGTAACCAGTCAATGGGTGTAGTAACCAGGCTCCTCTCAGGGGACGGACTATGAACTCATTTCACAGTTACTCATTCAGGCCATTCTGCTGTCATGTGCAAGGGGCTGGCAGTGAAAAGGGGTATCTGCTATTGAAATCCTAATATAGGTTGTGCATTTTTTATTTCTCTCCTTTCATCAGTCCATATGGTTTTACCGTTTGGTGATAAAGTTCCCAAACAAATAAGAAGCAGATGACAACTGACGCTAACCAGGCGCACGAGGTACCCCGGCGGGTATGGCTGAGAAGGACGTGGCCACTAAAGGAGGCATTCCCCAGTTCAGACTCGCTATGGTAGGCCGCCGCGGACAGAAGAAGTGCGTGTGATTCCTGCGAACGCGTCTAATGGGAACAGAAACAAACACCTGAAAACAGTTTTGACGAGTGAATAACGGGCCGGCGCGAATGGCGGCACTGCGGCGGCCACGCTAATCCCCACCCCGCCCCCGGGGTCTCTCGTAGCTTGAATCGCGCCGAGTAACGCGGCACCTGCTGACCTCTGATTACGAGTTACGGATTAATTACAGGGTTAGCCAGCCGAGGCGGATTTGCTAAAAAAAAAACGGCAACCAGGGGTCCATGAATATACCAGAAACCCTCAACCGCCCACTGACAGACTAATGAAGACCCTTACAATGAGGATAATGGGCAGAGGCGAGATGTATTGGCCCCGGGCGAGGATATCGGTGCCAGGGTTTGGCCCACGGGGAGAGCCGTACAAGGGTGAGCCGGAGCTTCCCCCCGCCCCGTGGCCCCACGTGGCAGCCCGTGCACGTGGCCGCTCTGTTTACCAACAGTGTCCCGGAATTCCGGAAAGGCCGTTACGTAACCGACTCTCGGAAGAGGACCTTTTACTCTTCGTCGGCGCTGGGCGCGGGACATCCGAGCGCTGCGGGAACCGCTGTGAACAGCGACGGAGACGGCTGCGGTGAGCACTGGTGGTGCATAGGGGGTGGGGGTGGGGGGGGCGGATTTCCCCTTACTGGCCCAGAGAGTGATCAGCAGACATCCCGCGCTGCGGTATGGCGTCAGGCTTTTGAGATACATGGGGGGAGCCGGCGGTAATGCTCGTACGTAGTCGGGGGATGGCGCATTAAGAACCTCATTGTAAACTGCCGTACCCTCATCTCATGCAGGTACACTCCCCTTCTGCTGTCACTGTTTAATTAGGAGCTCCTGGAACGTGAGGAATGGTAGGAATGTCTCGCCGTAGTTTTCGACACGTGGGCTGAGTCTGAAAGCATTCTTCACATCCGGGGTGGGGAGGCGGGGGGATTTTTCAAAACATGAAAAAAAAAAAACACTGGCCAAACAAATAACGGTGAATACGGGAAATCTTCAGAGCGGTACGCCGTACCACTTGTCATGCACAAATATCTCCTTCCCCCGCTTGCATTCTGTCTTGTTTTCTTTTTTTCAAGATCTTTGATGAGGCGGAATTTCTTTGAAGAGGTGTAACATTGGTAGTGCGGTTTCCAAAATCTCTGGGGTGTTCCTGCTGCCGGCTGTGCAGATTTTTGAAGACGACAAAGAAGAAAGAGCAGGATGGTTTACTTCAGAGGAGGCGTTCGTAAACACACATAGCACACATACGAACGCCGTTCGGGTGTCAGAGGGCCAACCCAATGCTGTTCCTCACTCCCAGCAATGCTTTTTATAAGTACTGATGACTCTGGCACATGGCAGAGCTGGTAAAGTCACTGTGTTTTTCCATGCCGTCCCTTGCAGCTGTCCCTGTGTCCATGTTCGGCTTGGATTGCAACTTGAGTGTTCGGCTGCATGTCCAGACCATGGCTCTAAGTGAGGATGATCTGCTAGGCTTGGGCCTATGGGCCGCCTGAAGGGGTTTAAAATGCCAAATACGTGTTAAAAACACCCTTCCATACAGTTAATGCAATGATTGTGTGTATTTGAAAGGATTCATGTCCTCATCTATTTTAGGACATTTCAAATTATTCATTTGGAGGGAAGTTTTTACCAACAGACCTTTATAGAGACTAAAATCTGGAAAATGTTTCAACAAAAGCACGTTTAAACCTTGTGATTATTCTACAGGCCTCTCACCCACCTTGACCCCCCCTTGGCACAAACCCAGTTGCTGGGTTTTAAAAGCTCTTTTTTTTTTTTGCAGTGTAATAATGACTTTCAGGTACATGGTTAGAGAGCCTTCTGGAGTGCGGTAATTGAAAAGGGAAGGCCCAGTTCTCTCTTGTCTTATTACACAGAGACTAAGAAGGAAGACATCTGCCATTGGTCGTCCTTCAGGAGAGCAGCTCTACCAATGGCTTTCAGTGACATCGTAAACTACTTTAGCAGGGTTTAGTCAACAGGGCCTTTGCTATTGGGTTTCTGTTCTGGAATGTACCAAGGGCCCAGCTGGGGCGGGGGTCAGGTATATCATTCTACAGTTAAGCCCGTTCACATCGGGAGAAGTCTGGCTTCAAACTTAAATAACAGATTGTCTATTCAAGATGAAGTTTATTGAAAGTGGCGGCTTGCTGAGTTCTGCTGCTTAAATGGCTGCGTTGTCGTCTTTTAAGATGAAGTTTCAAAGGCAGTAAAATATACAGAATTGCAGATTAATGTAGCATTAGCTGTGTGAGCACTGCCCTGTCGTATAGTACGCTGTGCAGACCACTTCTGCATTTTTCTTTAGGCCTCGCCTTTAGCCTCAGCTCATGTTTGAAGCCCTCAAGTCAAGGTTCTGGGTTCCATCTTTGTCCACATCTCAGAAACCGGCAGGAGAAGGTGGTCGACAGAGATAGAGATTAGAGGATCATGTGGAATTCAGGCCGCATGCTTGGGCAGGACCGAGTTTTAACGTTTTTTTATGGGTAAACATGTAGCTTGTTCCATATAACGGATTTGAGTTTATTCCAGGTCAACATTGTCTTATTTATAAATGAGCCCCATCTACAAAAGTGCACCCCCACCTTTCTGGGAATCTATAACATCCATGTGGGTCACAGATCTGATTTCCTTCCTGTAATGTTTCCCTTGCCAATGTTTATGTTTTGCTTCCTCGTTTAATCCGACGCCGGCTTGCGCTGGGAAGACAAAATACAGAGACTTAGTAGAGGCAGGATGGTGTAGCTCGAGCAGACGCTCCAGTTAAGACAGGAGATGCTGGCCAGAGTGTGTCGGAAGCTGGGAGTCACATCACACTCGTGTGTTTCCCGCTCTGCCCAGAACATGGAAACGCCCGGAAAAGCCAAGGTGTCTTTTTTGGAGCTTTGGGCTGAAAGAAACATAAAAGAAAATAATAGGGTGTAAGATGATTTTGAACCATATATTTTGTGGGTATTTTGGCTATTTAAAAAAAAAAAAAATAGAAGAAATATATTTTCAGAAAATGTGAGCTTAAGCAGTGGTTGTTGTTTTATGAAAGTTGAGGGCCATTCTAATCCTACACAGAGACCCTAGAAGACACACAGGGAGACAGCCAAACCAGGCATTGTTTCCCCCCACCCACCCTGGTTAATGTTTAGAACAGATGGCTTTTGAGCACTAATAAGTTGGTCACCATGGATACTGTGCACTTTGAAAGAAATTAACTTTGCACTGCACACAGTTTATCAAGTCAGTCAGATATATTGACTTGCTAGGAAACAAAGAGACGGTGAGAGGCAGATTGAAAAGTCCCCTGGGGGAGGGGGGCAGGGGCTGCGTGGGGGGAAGAGGAGGAGGAGGGTTACCAGGCATGAGCTGGGAGATCTCTTCTTAATCAGAACCATGGTGCGACATGGTGTGTCTCACAGACGCCTCTAACACCAGGCTTACATCTTCAGCAACTTACCCGTGGCCTCAAACGTCTGACTTCTGCGGGCCAGCAAGCAGAAACGGCGTCAAAGATCCAGCATTACATCTATCTGCCGGCCAAAGCAATAATCAATCGCTGGGTCTCACTGGTGACCCTTGAGACAGAGGGCTAATCTCCCTGCTCAGGAGAGCAACTCTCCCGAGTTTCAGCACGCTGAGAGGCTCAGGATGAAAAGCAAAGACCAAATTCTGGCAAGATTTTAAAGGCGGACTTTCGCCCAAGAGTGTTTAAGTATATGAGCAGTAGCTAATCTGGCCTGTGTGAAAACTATTTAAATATTGTTAATGTCACCAGAACAAACAGACAGTGGAGTGCTTAAGACCTAAATGAAAAAGGCGGGGACATAGACCCCAGTGGAATTTACCAAAAGAAGATCCCATTTAAAAGATAGAATCCCCCATGATCTACGCGTCAAAACAAGCAGAGGCAGCCCAGATACATCCAGGACTGAGGACTAAGTGGGGTGTACCACGGTAACAACACCTCGATGATAAAAGGAGAACATGTTTCCAAATGCAGAGGTTTGACAAGGTACCATAAGGTCAAAACATTCACCAAAATGTCAACAGTAGGTTTTGTTTGGTTGCACTTAGAGCCAGGGGTCGTCGGAGTTGGCACTGGCCAATGGAACAGTATCGTGGATCCATGGAGGGGTCATGACGTTATCTACCCACACAAAACACCTACTCTGAATTTCACCAGCAAACGCAATCTGTATAAACAGGCAAACGCAGATAAAAATCTCCAGCTCAGCAGCTGAGCACAAATGCAGGTTGCTGCGCGAGTCCTTCTGCATTCCCACCCAACAGGTTGGGCGGCAGCAGGACGAGACAAGGACCAGCCCTGGGAACGAGAGGCAGGGCTCATTGGGTGGGGAGGGGGGGCTGTTACCATCATCTGGGTGGATCGTGTCATGCTTATAGACTTGGCTGCGCATGACAACTGGGTCGAAAAAAAAAAAAAACAGAAAGGAGTGTCAGAGAAAGAAGGAAGACGGGTGCAAGGTCATGTGGAATGAGGTTCCTTAAAATGCATGTGAGGCATTTGGAGACATGCTTATGGGATCTCTACTACAACAACCCATCTGTGTCCCATTAGACCTAAAGAACAATGTAGACCGTACTGGACCCTTCTTTTTTTGAGGAGGGGGGTTCTCTTAGGATAAAATTGCAACCACTGGTGGGGGTGGATCTAATATATTCCTTTAGAAGAAAAAACAAGCACACAAGCAGAATGGAAACGTTACTTATAATAAGGAACAGCGTCTAGAAGGCAGTTTCCCTTTTTGTCATTGTAGCTCACTGGCTGGAGAGAAGCTGGTCTCATGCCAGGAAGACTTCTTTGGTTCCTGTACTCACAGTAATTGTAGGGGGCGGGGTTTGTGAACAAACACTGTTAAAATCATTTGACAAATAGCTTGACTGAAAAGAATATTTATATTGTTGGCTTTCAGGGGGAAAAGAAGAATGAATAAACACAACAGTTAAAGAAAATAGGGCCCCGAACTGGATTCCACACCCAGCTCACAAAGTTGGCGTGGCCGTGACTGGTGGGGAGGGGGGGGGCATTCTGCAACCTGGGCCATCGCCGTGTCCCAACCTTGTGCTAGACTTTTGCAGTGAGTATCAACAAGAAGCTCTAGCGGAATTTTCCGGAGAGTTCCGAAAGCAGCGGGTCTTGAAATTAAGAACGTAGCAGTGAAGTGCCAATCAGACCAGGATCAAACTGGCAGCATCACCCAGTGTGGACTGTTGGCGATCACGTAAGGGCCGCATTAAAGAAATGCGATCCGGAGACCAGACACAAAAGAATCATTTTCAGCATGTTTTAGGAGGAATTTCTTGTTTCCTTATTCCCACCACAAGGTGCCTTGCAGTATCTGAGTTTTAAGTTGCGCTACTGAAAGTTAAGCTTTCAATTCAGACCCATCTGAGGACACTCTCTGTGCGAACTCAGGAAACGAGACCATCGCTACGGAAATCAGCCCATATGGGGCACATTTCCTGGACTGCCCCGTAGTAAATGTATCTGTATCAGTTGTCTCTCTGCAGAATGAAAACATGTGGCCCACTTATCTTACATACAGCGAGCATCTCGGCCAGGGAGAACGGTAGTACAGATACAATGTCAAAAAAAATCAGAAAAGCAGAGTACATTTCACTATATCACAATCAGATTGCAATAAAGTCAAATTATATTTGAACAGTTATGTAGCTCTTGCAGCAAAACTGCTTACGCTTGTACCTGAGTATTTATCGGAAGCTCAGCCTAGCTGCACTTATGTCTAGTTGACTCCTTGACAGCCGTACGTTGGTAATGTGCTATTTGCCTCACTTGTACGTCGCTTTGGACAAAAGTGTCTGATAAATAAAATATAAAAGTACAGAAAGACATTAGAGATTAGATATAGCAGCAAACATTAAAGTGAGGTGACTATGTCCAGCTGTAAGATACAGGGGAGGCTCTCTCACATTCCAGCTGAAATAGCCTATATCCATTATTATTTCCTTCATGTGTGAATTTGTGAAATGCTTATGTATCCCATGAGAATATGAAGTAACATGTGGTGAAGGTAGGGAGACAAACATTGTGTCTCAGAGACCACGCCTCCATTGTGGTCGGAGACAAACACCAATTAGCCCCATTGTGCTGATCAGGGGCAACTTTCTCCAGTGTCCGATTCATATGCAAATTGGGACTTGGGTCCCCTCAGAAAGGCTGAAGCTTCGAGGACTTCCGTGGTAATTATGCGATGACAAAGGGTATGGTACTGTGACAGTGAAGGTAGCAGGCAGCACAGCGTAGGCAGGGTCCAACACTGACGCTGCCTGGGAACTGCAGCAAAACGCCACTAGGGGAAGGTGCTCCAAAGTATTTACTATCTGTGATAAATTAAGCTACCAGAACCGCCCCGAACACTGCCCAGTAGTCAAGTAAGCAGTGAAGCATGCAGGCTGCCATGTATCCATTTTGAGAAACCCCCATTTTGAGCAGGAGTCCAAGGCCCTTTACCCACTACATGCAGTACGTCATTCGAATTGCAGAATTCGCTTTAAGTTGAGCATCCCTGCCAAGAAATTTACGGCGATGCCATCATCTGCCGAACCAGAAGGGCATTTAAAAAAATGGTAGGGTTTATAAAAGGTCGAAAAAGAGCAGTGTCACGCATGACTCTGTAATGCTTAAATGCATCACCCAGGCTTCATCGTATGTTAGTCTTTACAGTCTTCTTTTTTTTTTCAATTTATTATTTTTTTCATTATTTATGTTAGTCTTTACAGTCTAACAAACAGTGGTATAGCTTCTGGCCGTCAAAGTCACCTTCAGGCTTATGCGCGGAGGCTTTGGAGGCATTATTTTTACTGTGTTAACATTTAAGTTAAGAAAACTGAGCAGAAGGTCTCTTGATACCATAATGTTACCTGACAACAAAACTGGAGATTAAAAATCTCGACCAACATAAGTTCCACTGTATATTGTTTCTGTTTTTATTTTTATAGCTTATATCAAACTCCTTATGTTCAACTGTGGTTTGCTTTTGGTTGGTAAAATGCCTATTCAGAGAAGGCAGAACAAACAAACGTGCACAAACAGTTAAAGAGACACCTACTGTTTGCCGGCTCTCTCTGTACCATTATTACAAAGGAGAGTCAGTAATGGAGTCTTTAAAATTCATCTTGAAGGAATATTTCTGGTTTCCTCTGTTCGAATGAACAGCACCTTTGGTGTCTATAAAAACAAAATTGCCTTCAGGTCTTAGAGGAGACGGAAATCTCACATTTTTGAAATATTTCCACAGTCAGAGGTTTTGACGAATGTCAGGAGACAATCTGGGCTAACGTTTGTTTTTTATTTTGCTTTTTCTTGGCTTCTGAAATGGGTTTTCATTCCAGTCGCAATCGCTTCTGCCGGTCATAGCTCCACTTAATAAAGTGTTGTGAGGAATTCCTCTGTGTTTCATTCATAATGATGCAAACGCCGCCGTTATTCTCCAGGCGGCACTGTGGGCAATTTGTTTTCATGTGGGTACCCTTCGGTATGCGCAAAGCCCCAACGTCATTCTGTTTGAATAACCATCAGTGGCACGAAGGCTCACTATCCTAGAGCTAACATTAAACCAGCGACAATACAAAGCACCACACAGCACCCATGTCTACTTGCCTCTGTGTTTGGGCCACGCTGGGAGATTCATGCCACCATTAACGTATACTCATTCATTTATGCCGAGTTGACAATTTTACCTTAAGCAACTTAGAAATTTTCACCCCAGGATCTGTTACTAGCGCAATTCAAATTAGGTGCCTTGTTCGGAGGTGTAAAGCAGGGTTTCTCCTGGAACAATAACCCATAACAAAGTTTATGCTCTTAAACTGTATCCTATCCATTCCTTGCTGCACAATTATTTTGTAAGTAACAGCTGAAAACATCATTCAACATGGGTAAATTGATGTTTCTTATAGTATATTATTAATCATTTCTCTGAAAGACACTTGAAAACAGTGTTGTTCACTGATGTACAGGACATAATAACAATAATAATAGTTAATAATAATTATAACAGGGAATAAAGTAATTGAGTTATATACAGTAGCAAGTGGACACGGCATAACTGAGTCAGGATATGCCCAACTCTCACCTACATGTTGAGTACTTTTGGATTCGGCTTTGATATCATACCAAGTAAAAATATATTAATCTAATTGGCCTCAAAGGAACAAAAGATATCAGTCAGGATTTGCAGTTTGTACTCCTTTATGGTAGGAGGTTGCTTGGTGGGTAAGGACAAAGACATGCATTGCCATGAAGGACCCCAGCTATAGCTTCCTTCACAAGTGCCTAACCATTCTGAGATAGATGGTAACTATCAATCTAATCCTCATAGCATGTTTATGTAATGAGGTTTTAGATCAAAAACATACTCCTTTTTTTCCCAGGAGGGTATTTACTGCCTGCGGAGCTATAGAACATCCTCCGTTTTAATTTAGGACAGGAACATATTAACGTGGCCATTTGGAACCAGAAGGGGAAGTGTACACTCGAGATAAGGGCAAACTCAGAGGCGTTGTAGAGGGGACCTGCAGGGGCTGATTTATGGTGCTTCTCTGCCTCCCATCCCAGGCCGATTTCACCGTGCAGCAGTTAACTCAGTGATTAAGGAGTCAGACCTGCAAGTTCAAGTCACACAAATGGCTGGGGAGTTGCCCTATATATCATGTAATATACAACGGAGGGGGCCGTTCACCACGTGGCATGGCCCCTCTGTTTAGGCTGGACACACGTGGCTTTCAGCAGCTGTCCCTATCAGTGGAGGTCACATGACCAGGCTCTCCGCCTTGACCTCGTTCACCCAAGCGCTCTTCCTAGTATTTATGGATAAACACTCAGCGATTACTTACATGGCATCACATAACTACTCCAGCAGATTCTGCAATGGTGTCAGTGGTAAATTAGGATGTGTCTCAGAGTTACTTGATCTCCATTTAACTGTTTAATATATTAAGCTTTAATATTCAAAGATATTTCCAATTTGTTGTGAAAAGAACAAATAATAATCGAACCCGTCATAATAAAGGTGTGATAAACAGAGAAATAATAACAGATTAAAAAAAGTGTAAAGACTGAAAAGCGAGAGTATTTACTAACATGGACTTGATCCAAATCAACGGGACCAAAAATGAATTCCTGAATTCCTCTTATCACCCACTGAGACTCCAGAAACAAAGAGAGTAACTGACAGTTGAACTATCGCCCTGTGAACCCATGAACTTTACTTAACACTGTGACACAGGTTCACTATGTACAGTGTGCCCCTCTTACAGACTATAAATACCAGGAAACCCACACTGAGAGACTACATGCTAATCGGTGTCATCCTTTTGTGATCGCCTTCATGCACAAGTGAGCTCACGGATGCTAGATTAACAGAAACTGCTGCGTTTGAGGGGGGGGGGGGGGGGCAGCTGGCAAAGAAGAGACCCTGGCACCCAACGGGCTCAGATTAATAACGGGGTCTGATGATGAACATGCTGCCTCAGGAGGAACCTCATGGCAACCGACAAAATGCCACTGTTTGCAACAAAACTTCCCCAAACATAATTTATCATTAAATATAAACATGTCTCTGAATCAACAATGGACCTCCATTCTCTTTCTCAAACTATTTGTTTTTTTCCCACGTTGATTCAGAACCCTAGACAGAAAGCAGAGGTGGATCACATGATCGATTTAAGTCAGACAGGATGCAAGGGGTGGGTTTGGAGTGATCCGAGTCGATGTGGGTGTTTTCTGTACGCTGTGCTCAGCGGGGATCTCTGGCCTCTGGCTTTATTGTGCTCTTTTCTTGGGACTGTTTTTTTGGTGTGGGTGTATCCAGTAGTGACGCGCTTTTGGGCTTGACTCTACTCCACTGGGCTGGCACTAATCTCTGGAGTGGCCTATCAAGCAGACTGGAGTGGACTGGGATTCTGCCAGATTCAGGGAGGACAGCTCCACAGCAGTCTCCATTCATTTACACACATTTACTTGCCCGCAATGTTCCTATTTCATTGCTGTTGTTAAATGCACTAAATGCTCCAAAGTACAAAGGGTGATTTTTTATTTTTTTTTGTTTTCCAATGATTTCCTGCAAAAGACTCAAACGACCTGCAAAACCACATAAGAAATGAACACCCAATAGCTCCCTTTGGGTATTTGAGGGAGCATGAACATCAGCCTTGTTAACTTCCAGTTGCACAAAGGCAGTCTGCAGGCCTGTCAAACCATCCATGCTGATCTTCATGAGACACCGCCCC